>CM077002.1:179475455-179758252 GCA_039090855.1 Macrothele yani | reverse complement strand
CGAACGCTTAGAGTCCTTTTTTCCCATTGGAAGTTTTACGACCACCCAGAGCAACTCAATGGGCTATAAACAATCGCCCGTCCCTAATTTAGGCCCACTGGTTCCAGGAAATGGACAGAGCCAGGGCTGTAAGGTAAACACAACATCCGGGGAAAGCCGGGGTTCGAACCTGGACCCCTTTCAAACGAACGAGCTCGTTATATTCAATATATACATGCCCAACTTCAGTTATCTATTAAAATAAACAAAACTGGCCACTAGATTTCAACAGAGGTGAATAATTTTCACTAAGAAACGCTCCTCCCAGTTAAAAAGCATCTAATGCATTTCAACGGACCTAGAGATTAATATTGAGCATGAAAATGGGTTCAGTTAATACCGCTTTTAGATGCATTTTAAACGAACGCTTAGAGTCCTTTTTTTCCCATTGGAAGTTTTACGACCACCCAGAGCAACTCAATGGGCTATAAACAATCGCCCGTCCCTAATTTAGGCCCACTGGTTCCAGGAAATGGACAGAGCCAGGGCTGTAAGGTAAACACAACATCCGGGGAAAGCCGGGGTTCGAACCTGGACCCCTTTCAAACGAACGAGCTCGTTATATTCAATATATACATGCCCAACTTCAGTTATCTATTAAAATAAACAAAACTGGCCACTAGATTTCAACAGAGGTGAATAATTTTCACTAAGAAACGCTCCTCCCAGTTAAAAAAGCATCTAATGCATTTCAACGGACCTAGAGATTAATATTGAGCATGAAAATGGGTTCAGTTAATACCGCTTTTAGATGCATTTTAAACGAACGCTTAGAGTCCTTTTTTTCCCATTGGAAGTTTTACGACCACCCAGAGCAACTCAATGGGCTATAAACAATCGCCCGTCCCTAATTTAGGCCCACTGGTTCCAGGAAATGGACAGAGCCAGGGCTGTAAGGTAAACACAACATCCGGGGAAAGCCGGGGTTCGAACCTGGACCCCTTTCAAACGAACGAGCTCGTTATATTCAATATATACATGCCCAACTTCAGTTATCTATTAAAATAAACAAAACTGGCCACTAGATTTCAACAGAGGTGAATAATTTTCACTAAGAAACGCTCCTCCCAGTTAAAAAAGCATCTAATGCATTTCAACGGACCTAGAGATTAATATTGAGCATGAAAATGGGTTCAGTTAATACCGCTTTTAGATGCATTTTAAACGAACGCTTAGAGTCCTTTTTTTCCCATTGGAAGTTTTACGACCACCCAGAGCAACTCAATGGGCTATAAACAATCGCCCGTCCCTAATTTAGGCCCACTGGTTCCAGGAAATGGACAGAGCCAGGGCTGTAAGGTAAACACAACATCCGGGGAAAGCCGGGGTTCGAACCTGGACCCCTTTCAAACGAACGAGCTCGTTATATTCAATATATACATGCCCAACTTCAGTTATCTATTAAAATAAACAAAACTGGCCACTAGATTTCAACAGAGGTGAATAATTTTCACTAAGAAACGCTCCTCCCAGTTAAAAAAGCATCTAATGCATTTCAACGGACCTAGAGATTAATATTGAGCATGAAAATGGGTTCAGTTAATACCGCTTTTAGATGCATTTTAAACGAACGCTTAGAGTCCTTTTTTTCCCATTGGAAGTTTTACGACCACCCAGAGCAACTCAATGGGCTATAAACAATCGCCCGTCCCTAATTTAGGCCCACTGGTTCCAGGAAATGGACAGAGCCAGGGCTGTAAGGTAAACACAACATCCGGGGAAAGCCGGGGTTCGAACCTGGACCCCTTTCAAACGAACGAGCTCGTTATATTCAATATATACATGCCCAACTTCAGTTATCTATTAAAATAAACAAAACTGGCCACTAGATTTCAACAGAGGTGAATAATTTTCACTAAGAAACGCTCCTCCCAGTTAAAAAAGCATCTAATGCATTTCAACGGACCTAGAGATTAATATTGAGCATGAAAATGGGTTCAGTTAATACCGCTTTTAGATGCATTTTAAACGAACGCTTAGAGTCCTTTTTTTCCCATTGGAAGTTTTACGACCACCCAGAGCAACTCAATGGGCTATAAACAATCGCCCGTCCCTAATTTAGGCCCACTGGTTCCAGGAAATGGACAGAGCCAGGGCTGTAAGGTAAACACAACATCCGGGGAAAGCCGGGGTTCGAACCTGGACCCCTTTCAAACGAACGAGCTCGTTATATTCAATATATACATGCCCAACTTCAGTTATCTATTAAAATAAACAAAACTGGCCACTAGATTTCAACAGAGGTGAATAATTTTCACTAAGAAACGCTCCTCCCAGTTAAAAAAGCATCTAATGCATTTCAACGGACCTAGAGATTAATATTGAGCATGAAAATGGGTTCAGTTAATACCGCTTTTAGATGCATTTTAAACGAACGCTTAGAGTCCTTTTTTTCCCATTGGAAGTTTTACGACCACCCAGAGCAACTCAATGGGCTATAAACAATCGCCCGTCCCTAATTTAGGCCCACTGGTTCCAGGAAATGGACAGAGCCAGGGCTGTAAGGTAAACACAACATCCGGGGAAAGCCGGGGTTCGAACCTGGACCCCTTTCAAACGAACGAGCTCGTTATATTCAATATATACATGCCCAACTTCAGTTATCTATTAAAATAAACAAAACTGGCCACTAGATTTCAACAGAGGTGAATAATTTTCACTAAGAAACGCTCCTCCCAGTTAAAAAAGCATCTAATGCATTTCAACGGACCTAGAGATTAATATTGAGCATGAAAATGGGTTCAGTTAATACCGCTTTTAGATGCATTTTAAACGAACGCTTAGAGTCCTTTTTTTCCCATTGGAAGTTTTACGACCACCCAGAGCAACTCAATGGGCTATAAACAATCGCCCGTCCCTAATTTAGGCCCACTGGTTCCAGGAAATGGACAGAGCCAGGGCTGTAAGGTAAACACAACATCCGGGGAAAGCCGGGGTTCGAACCTGGACCCCTTTCAAACGAACGAGCTCGTTATATTCAATATATACATGCCCAACTTCAGTTATCTATTAAAATAAACAAAACTGGCCACTAGATTTCAACAGAGGTGAATAATTTTCACTAAGAAACGCTCCTCCCAGTTAAAAAAGCATCTAATGCATTTCAACGGACCTAGAGATTAATATTGAGCATGAAAATGGGTTCAGTTAATACCGCTTTTAGATGCATTTTAAACGAACGCTTAGAGTCCTTTTTTTCCCATTGGAAGTTTTACGACCACCCAGAGCAACTCAATGGGCTATAAACAATCGCCCGTCCCTAATTTAGGCCCACTGGTTCCAGGAAATGGACAGAGCCAGGGCTGTAAGGTAAACACAACATCCGGGGAAAGCCGGGGTTCGAACCTGGACCCCTTTCAAACGAACGAGCTCGTTATATTCAATATATACATGCCCAACTTCAGTTATCTATTAAAATAAACAAAACTGGCCACTAGATTTCAACAGAGGTGAATAATTTTCACTAAGAAACGCTCCTCCCAGTTAAAAAAGCATCTAATGCATTTCAACGGACCTAGAGATTAATATTGAGCATGAAAATGGGTTCAGTTAATACCGCTTTTAGATGCATTTTAAACGAACGCTTAGAGTCCTTTTTTTCCCATTGGAAGTTTTACGACCACCCAGAGCAACTCAATGGGCTATAAACAATCGCCCGTCCCTAATTTAGGCCCACTGGTTCCAGGAAATGGACAGAGCCAGGGCTGTAAGGTAAACACAACATCCGGGGAAAGCCGGGGTTCGAACCTGGACCCCTTTCAAACGAACGAGCTCGTTATATTCAATATATACATGCCCAACTTCAGTTATCTATTAAAATAAACAAAACTGGCCACTAGATTTCAACAGAGGTGAATAATTTTCACTAAGAAACGCTCCTCCCAGTTAAAAAAGCATCTAATGCATTTCAACGGACCTAGAGATTAATATTGAGCATGAAAATGGGTTCAGTTAATACCGCTTTTAGATGCATTTTAAACGAACGCTTAGAGTCCTTTTTTTCCCATTGGAAGTTTTACGACCACCCAGAGCAACTCAATGGGCTATAAACAATCGCCCGTCCCTAATTTAGGCCCACTGGTTCCAGGAAATGGACAGAGCCAGGGCTGTAAGGTAAACACAACATCCGGGGAAAGCCGGGGTTCGAACCTGGACCCCTTTCAAACGAACGAGCTCGTTATATTCAATATATACATGCCCAACTTCAGTTATCTATTAAAATAAACAAAACTGGCCACTAGATTTCAACAGAGGTGAATAATTTTCACTAAGAAACGCTCCTCCCAGTTAAAAAAGCATCTAATGCATTTCAACGGACCTAGAGATTAATATTGAGCATGAAAATGGGTTCAGTTAATACCGCTTTTAGATGCATTTTAAACGAACGCTTAGAGTCCTTTTTTTCCCATTGGAAGTTTTACGACCACCCAGAGCAACTCAATGGGCTATAAACAATCGCCCGTCCCTAATTTAGGCCCACTGGTTCCAGGAAATGGACAGAGCCAGGGCTGTAAGGTAAACACAACATCCGGGGAAAGCCGGGGTTCGAACCTGGACCCCTTTCAAACGAACGAGCTCGTTATATTCAATATATACATGCCCAACTTCAGTTATCTATTAAAATAAACAAAACTGGCCACTAGATTTCAACAGAGGTGAATAATTTTCACTAAGAAACGCTCCTCCCAGTTAAAAAAGCATCTAATGCATTTCAACGGACCTAGAGATTAATATTGAGCATGAAAATGGGTTCAGTTAATACCGCTTTTAGATGCATTTTAAACGAACGCTTAGAGTCCTTTTTTTCCCATTGGAAGTTTTACGACCACCCAGAGCAACTCAATGGGCTATAAACAATCGCCCGTCCCTAATTTAGGCCCACTGGTTCCAGGAAATGGACAGAGCCAGGGCTGTAAGGTAAACACAACATCCGGGGAAAGCCGGGGTTCGAACCTGGACCCCTTTCAAACGAACGAGCTCGTTATATTCAATATATACATGCCCAACTTCAGTTATCTATTAAAATAAACAAAACTGGCCACTAGATTTCAACAGAGGTGAATAATTTTCACTAAGAAACGCTCCTCCCAGTTAAAAAAGCATCTAATGCATTTCAACGGACCTAGAGATTAATATTGAGCATGAAAATGGGTTCAGTTAATACCGCTTTTAGATGCATTTTAAACGAACGCTTAGAGTCCTTTTTTTCCCATTGGAAGTTTTACGACCACCCAGAGCAACTCAATGGGCTATAAACAATCGCCCGTCCCTAATTTAGGCCCACTGGTTCCAGGAAATGGACAGAGCCAGGGCTGTAAGGTAAACACAACATCCGGGGAAAGCCGGGGTTCGAACCTGGACCCCTTTCAAACGAACGAGCTCGTTATATTCAATATATACATGCCCAACTTCAGTTATCTATTAAAATAAACAAAACTGGCCACTAGATTTCAACAGAGGTGAATAATTTTCACTAAGAAACGCTCCTCCCAGTTAAAAAAGCATCTAATGCATTTCAACGGACCTAGAGATTAATATTGAGCATGAAAATGGGTTCAGTTAATACCGCTTTTAGATGCATTTTAAACGAACGCTTAGAGTCCTTTTTTTCCCATTGGAAGTTTTACGACCACCCAGAGCAACTCAATGGGCTATAAACAATCGCCCGTCCCTAATTTAGGCCCACTGGTTCCAGGAAATGGACAGAGCCAGGGCTGTAAGGTAAACACAACATCCGGGGAAAGCCGGGGTTCGAACCTGGACCCCTTTCAAACGAACGAGCTCGTTATATTCAATATATACATGCCCAACTTCAGTTATCTATTAAAATAAACAAAACTGGCCACTAGATTTCAACAGAGGTGAATAATTTTCACTAAGAAACGCTCCTCCCAGTTAAAAAAGCATCTAATGCATTTCAACGGACCTAGAGATTAATATTGAGCATGAAAATGGGTTCAGTTAATACCGCTTTTAGATGCATTTTAAACGAACGCTTAGAGTCCTTTTTTTCCCATTGGAAGTTTTACGACCACCCAGAGCAACTCAATGGGCTATAAACAATCGCCCGTCCCTAATTTAGGCCCACTGGTTCCAGGAAATGGACAGAGCCAGGGCTGTAAGGTAAACACAACATCCGGGGAAAGCCGGGGTTCGAACCTGGACCCCTTTCAAACGAACGAGCTCGTTATATTCAATATATACATGCCCAACTTCAGTTATCTATTAAAATAAACAAAACTGGCCACTAGATTTCAACAGAGGTGAATAATTTTCACTAAGAAACGCTCCTCCCAGTTAAAAAAGCATCTAATGCATTTCAACGGACCTAGAGATTAATATTGAGCATGAAAATGGGTTCAGTTAATACCGCTTTTAGATGCATTTTAAACGAACGCTTAGAGTCCTTTTTTTCCCATTGGAAGTTTTACGACCACCCAGAGCAACTCAATGGGCTATAAACAATCGCCCGTCCCTAATTTAGGCCCACTGGTTCCAGGAAATGGACAGAGCCAGGGCTGTAAGGTAAACACAACATCCGGGGAAAGCCGGGGTTCGAACCTGGACCCCTTTCAAACGAACGAGCTCGTTATATTCAATATATACATGCCCAACTTCAGTTATCTATTAAAATAAACAAAACTGGCCACTAGATTTCAACAGAGGTGAATAATTTTCACTAAGAAACGCTCCTCCCAGTTAAAAAAGCATCTAATGCATTTCAACGGACCTAGAGATTAATATTGAGCATGAAAATGGGTTCAGTTAATACCGCTTTTAGATGCATTTTAAACGAACGCTTAGAGTCCTTTTTTTCCCATTGGAAGTTTTACGACCACCCAGAGCAACTCAATGGGCTATAAACAATCGCCCGTCCCTAATTTAGGCCCACTGGTTCCAGGAAATGGACAGAGCCAGGGCTGTAAGGTAAACACAACATCCGGGGAAAGCCGGGGTTCGAACCTGGACCCCTTTCAAACGAACGAGCTCGTTATATTCAATATATACATGCCCAACTTCAGTTATCTATTAAAATAAACAAAACTGGCCACTAGATTTCAACAGAGGTGAATAATTTTCACTAAGAAACGCTCCTCCCAGTTAAAAAAGCATCTAATGCATTTCAACGGACCTAGAGATTAATATTGAGCATGAAAATGGGTTCAGTTAATACCGCTTTTAGATGCATTTTAAACGAACGCTTAGAGTCCTTTTTTTCCCATTGGAAGTTTTACGACCACCCAGAGCAACTCAATGGGCTATAAACAATCGCCCGTCCCTAATTTAGGCCCACTGGTTCCAGGAAATGGACAGAGCCAGGGCTGTAAGGTAAACACAACATCCGGGGAAAGCCGGGGTTCGAACCTGGACCCCTTTCAAACGAACGAGCTCGTTATATTCAATATATACATGCCCAACTTCAGTTATCTATTAAAATAAACAAAACTGGCCACTAGATTTCAACAGAGGTGAATAATTTTCACTAAGAAACGCTCCTCCCAGTTAAAAAAGCATCTAATGCATTTCAACGGACCTAGAGATTAATATTGAGCATGAAAATGGGTTCAGTTAATACCGCTTTTAGATGCATTTTAAACGAACGCTTAGAGTCCTTTTTTTCCCATTGGAAGTTTTACGACCACCCAGAGCAACTCAATGGGCTATAAACAATCGCCCGTCCCTAATTTAGGCCCACTGGTTCCAGGAAATGGACAGAGCCAGGGCTGTAAGGTAAACACAACATCCGGGGAAAGCCGGGGTTCGAACCTGGACCCCTTTCAAACGAACGAGCTCGTTATATTCAATATATACATGCCCAACTTCAGTTATCTATTAAAATAAACAAAACTGGCCACTAGATTTCAACAGAGGTGAATAATTTTCACTAAGAAACGCTCCTCCCAGTTAAAAAAGCATCTAATGCATTTCAACGGACCTAGAGATTAATATTGAGCATGAAAATGGGTTCAGTTAATACCGCTTTTAGATGCATTTTAAACGAACGCTTAGAGTCCTTTTTTTCCCATTGGAAGTTTTACGACCACCCAGAGCAACTCAATGGGCTATAAACAATCGCCCGTCCCTAATTTAGGCCCACTGGTTCCAGGAAATGGACAGAGCCAGGGCTGTAAGGTAAACACAACATCCGGGGAAAGCCGGGGTTCGAACCTGGACCCCTTTCAAACGAACGAGCTCGTTATATTCAATATATACATGCCCAACTTCAGTTATCTATTAAAATAAACAAAACTGGCCACTAGATTTCAACAGAGGTGAATAATTTTCACTAAGAAACGCTCCTCCCAGTTAAAAAAGCATCTAATGCATTTCAACGGACCTAGAGATTAATATTGAGCATGAAAATGGGTTCAGTTAATACCGCTTTTAGATGCATTTTAAACGAACGCTTAGAGTCCTTTTTTTCCCATTGGAAGTTTTACGACCACCCAGAGCAACTCAATGGGCTATAAACAATCGCCCGTCCCTAATTTAGGCCCACTGGTTCCAGGAAATGGACAGAGCCAGGGCTGTAAGGTAAACACAACATCCGGGGAAAGCCGGGGTTCGAACCTGGACCCCTTTCAAACGAACGAGCTCGTTATATTCAATATATACATGCCCAACTTCAGTTATCTATTAAAATAAACAAAACTGGCCACTAGATTTCAACAGAGGTGAATAATTTTCACTAAGAAACGCTCCTCCCAGTTAAAAAAGCATCTAATGCATTTCAACGGACCTAGAGATTAATATTGAGCATGAAAATGGGTTCAGTTAATACCGCTTTTAGATGCATTTTAAACGAACGCTTAGAGTCCTTTTTTTCCCATTGGAAGTTTTACGACCACCCAGAGCAACTCAATGGGCTATAAACAATCGCCCGTCCCTAATTTAGGCCCACTGGTTCCAGGAAATGGACAGAGCCAGGGCTGTAAGGTAAACACAACATCCGGGGAAAGCCGGGGTTCGAACCTGGACCCCTTTCAAACGAACGAGCTCGTTATATTCAATATATACATGCCCAACTTCAGTTATCTATTAAAATAAACAAAACTGGCCACTAGATTTCAACAGAGGTGAATAATTTTCACTAAGAAACGCTCCTCCCAGTTAAAAAAGCATCTAATGCATTTCAACGGACCTAGAGATTAATATTGAGCATGAAAATGGGTTCAGTTAATACCGCTTTTAGATGCATTTTAAACGAACGCTTAGAGTCCTTTTTTTCCCATTGGAAGTTTTACGACCACCCAGAGCAACTCAATGGGCTATAAACAATCGCCCGTCCCTAATTTAGGCCCACTGGTTCCAGGAAATGGACAGAGCCAGGGCTGTAAGGTAAACACAACATCCGGGGAAAGCCGGGGTTCGAACCTGGACCCCTTTCAAACGAACGAGCTCGTTATATTCAATATATACATGCCCAACTTCAGTTATCTATTAAAATAAACAAAACTGGCCACTAGATTTCAACAGAGGTGAATAATTTTCACTAAGAAACGCTCCTCCCAGTTAAAAAAGCATCTAATGCATTTCAACGGACCTAGAGATTAATATTGAGCATGAAAATGGGTTCAGTTAATACCGCTTTTAGATGCATTTTAAACGAACGCTTAGAGTCCTTTTTTTCCCATTGGAAGTTTTACGACCACCCAGAGCAACTCAATGGGCTATAAACAATCGCCCGTCCCTAATTTAGGCCCACTGGTTCCAGGAAATGGACAGAGCCAGGGCTGTAAGGTAAACACAACATCCGGGGAAAGCCGGGGTTCGAACCTGGACCCCTTTCAAACGAACGAGCTCGTTATATTCAATATATACATGCCCAACTTCAGTTATCTATTAAAATAAACAAAACTGGCCACTAGATTTCAACAGAGGTGAATAATTTTCACTAAGAAACGCTCCTCCCAGTTAAAAAAGCATCTAATGCATTTCAACGGACCTAGAGATTAATATTGAGCATGAAAATGGGTTCAGTTAATACCGCTTTTAGATGCATTTTAAACGAACGCTTAGAGTCCTTTTTTTCCCATTGGAAGTTTTACGACCACCCAGAGCAACTCAATGGGCTATAAACAATCGCCCGTCCCTAATTTAGGCCCACTGGTTCCAGGAAATGGACAGAGCCAGGGCTGTAAGGTAAACACAACATCCGGGGAAAGCCGGGGTTCGAACCTGGACCCCTTTCAAACGAACGAGCTCGTTATATTCAATATATACATGCCCAACTTCAGTTATCTATTAAAATAAACAAAACTGGCCACTAGATTTCAACAGAGGTGAATAATTTTCACTAAGAAACGCTCCTCCCAGTTAAAAAAGCATCTAATGCATTTCAACGGACCTAGAGATTAATATTGAGCATGAAAATGGGTTCAGTTAATACCGCTTTTAGATGCATTTTAAACGAACGCTTAGAGTCCTTTTTTTCCCATTGGAAGTTTTACGACCACCCAGAGCAACTCAATGGGCTATAAACAATCGCCCGTCCCTAATTTAGGCCCACTGGTTCCAGGAAATGGACAGAGCCAGGGCTGTAAGGTAAACACAACATCCGGGGAAAGCCGGGGTTCGAACCTGGACCCCTTTCAAACGAACGAGCTCGTTATATTCAATATATACATGCCCAACTTCAGTTATCTATTAAAATAAACAAAACTGGCCACTAGATTTCAACAGAGGTGAATAATTTTCACTAAGAAACGCTCCTCCCAGTTAAAAAAGCATCTAATGCATTTCAACGGACCTAGAGATTAATATTGAGCATGAAAATGGGTTCAGTTAATACCGCTTTTAGATGCATTTTAAACGAACGCTTAGAGTCCTTTTTTCCCATTGGAAGTTTTACGACCACCCAGAGCAACTCAATGGGCTATAAACAATCGCCCGTCCCTAATTTAGGCCCACTGGTTCCAGGAAATGGACAGAGCCAGGGCTGTAAGGTAAACACAACATCCGGGGAAAGCCGGGGTTCGAACCTGGACCCCTTTCAAACGAACGAGCTCGTTATATTCAATATATACATGCCCAACTTCAGTTATCTATTAAAATAAACAAAACTGGCCACTAGATTTCAACAGAGGTGAATAATTTTCACTAAGAAACGCTCCTCCCAGTTAAAAAAGCATCTAATGCATTTCAACGGACCTAGAGATTAATATTGAGCATGAAAATGGGTTCAGTTAATACCGCTTTTAGATGCATTTTAAACGAACGCTTAGAGTCCTTTTTTTCCCATTGGAAGTTTTACGACCACCCAGAGCAACTCAATGGGCTATAAACAATCGCCCGTCCCTAATTTAGGCCCACTGGTTCCAGGAAATGGACAGAGCCAGGGCTGTAAGGTAAACACAACATCCGGGGAAAGCCGGGGTTCGAACCTGGACCCCTTTCAAACGAACGAGCTCGTTATATTCAATATATACATGCCCAACTTCAGTTATCTATTAAAATAAACAAAACTGGCCACTAGATTTCAACAGAGGTGAATAATTTTCACTAAGAAACGCTCCTCCCAGTTAAAAAAGCATCTAATGCATTTCAACGGACCTAGAGATTAATATTGAGCATGAAAATGGGTTCAGTTAATACCGCTTTTAGATGCATTTTAAACGAACGCTTAGAGTCCTTTTTTTCCCATTGGAAGTTTTACGACCACCCAGAGCAACTCAATGGGCTATAAACAATCGCCCGTCCCTAATTTAGGCCCACTGGTTCCAGGAAATGGACAGAGCCAGGGCTGTAAGGTAAACACAACATCCGGGGAAAGCCGGGGTTCGAACCTGGACCCCTTTCAAACGAACGAGCTCGTTATATTCAATATATACATGCCCAACTTCAGTTATCTATTAAAATAAACAAAACTGGCCACTAGATTTCAACAGAGGTGAATAATTTTCACTAAGAAACGCTCCTCCCAGTTAAAAAAGCATCTAATGCATTTCAACGGACCTAGAGATTAATATTGAGCATGAAAATGGGTTCAGTTAATACCGCTTTTAGATGCATTTTAAACGAACGCTTAGAGTCCTTTTTTTCCCATTGGAAGTTTTACGACCACCCAGAGCAACTCAATGGGCTATAAACAATCGCCCGTCCCTAATTTAGGCCCACTGGTTCCAGGAAATGGACAGAGCCAGGGCTGTAAGGTAAACACAACATCCGGGGAAAGCCGGGGTTCGAACCTGGACCCCTTTCAAACGAACGAGCTCGTTATATTCAATATATACATGCCCAACTTCAGTTATCTATTAAAATAAACAAAACTGGCCACTAGATTTCAACAGAGGTGAATAATTTTCACTAAGAAACGCTCCTCCCAGTTAAAAAAGCATCTAATGCATTTCAACGGACCTAGAGATTAATATTGAGCATGAAAATGGGTTCAGTTAATACCGCTTTTAGATGCATTTTAAACGAACGCTTAGAGTCCTTTTTTTCCCATTGGAAGTTTTACGACCACCCAGAGCAACTCAATGGGCTATAAACAATCGCCCGTCCCTAATTTAGGCCCACTGGTTCCAGGAAATGGACAGAGCCAGGGCTGTAAGGTAAACACAACATCCGGGGAAAGCCGGGGTTCGAACCTGGACCCCTTTCAAACGAACGAGCTCGTTATATTCAATATATACATGCCCAACTTCAGTTATCTATTAAAATAAACAAAACTGGCCACTAGATTTCAACAGAGGTGAATAATTTTCACTAAGAAACGCTCCTCCCAGTTAAAAAAGCATCTAATGCATTTCAACGGACCTAGAGATTAATATTGAGCATGAAAATGGGTTCAGTTAATACCGCTTTTAGATGCATTTTAAACGAACGCTTAGAGTCCTTTTTTTCCCATTGGAAGTTTTACGACCACCCAGAGCAACTCAATGGGCTATAAACAATCGCCCGTCCCTAATTTAGGCCCACTGGTTCCAGGAAATGGACAGAGCCAGGGCTGTAAGGTAAACACAACATCCGGGGAAAGCCGGGGTTCGAACCTGGACCCCTTTCAAACGAACGAGCTCGTTATATTCAATATATACATGCCCAACTTCAGTTATCTATTAAAATAAACAAAACTGGCCACTAGATTTCAACAGAGGTGAATAATTTTCACTAAGAAACGCTCCTCCCAGTTAAAAAAGCATCTAATGCATTTCAACGGACCTAGAGATTAATATTGAGCATGAAAATGGGTTCAGTTAATACCGCTTTTAGATGCATTTTAAACGAACGCTTAGAGTCCTTTTTTTCCCATTGGAAGTTTTACGACCACCCAGAGCAACTCAATGGGCTATAAACAATCGCCCGTCCCTAATTTAGGCCCACTGGTTCCAGGAAATGGACAGAGCCAGGGCTGTAAGGTAAACACAACATCCGGGGAAAGCCGGGGTTCGAACCTGGACCCCTTTCAAACGAACGAGCTCGTTATATTCAATATATACATGCCCAACTTCAGTTATCTATTAAAATAAACAAAACTGGCCACTAGATTTCAACAGAGGTGAATAATTTTCACTAAGAAACGCTCCTCCCAGTTAAAAAAGCATCTAATGCATTTCAACGGACCTAGAGATTAATATTGAGCATGAAAATGGGTTCAGTTAATACCGCTTTTAGATGCATTTTAAACGAACGCTTAGAGTCCTTTTTTTCCCATTGGAAGTTTTACGACCACCCAGAGCAACTCAATGGGCTATAAACAATCGCCCGTCCCTAATTTAGGCCCACTGGTTCCAGGAAATGGACAGAGCCAGGGCTGTAAGGTAAACACAACATCCGGGGAAAGCCGGGGTTCGAACCTGGACCCCTTTCAAACGAACGAGCTCGTTATATTCAATATATACATGCCCAACTTCAGTTATCTATTAAAATAAACAAAACTGGCCACTAGATTTCAACAGAGGTGAATAATTTTCACTAAGAAACGCTCCTCCCAGTTAAAAAAGCATCTAATGCATTTCAACGGACCTAGAGATTAATATTGAGCATGAAAATGGGTTCAGTTAATACCGCTTTTAGATGCATTTTAAACGAACGCTTAGAGTCCTTTTTTTCCCATTGGAAGTTTTACGACCACCCAGAGCAACTCAATGGGCTATAAACAATCGCCCGTCCCTAATTTAGGCCCACTGGTTCCAGGAAATGGACAGAGCCAGGGCTGTAAGGTAAACACAACATCCGGGGAAAGCCGGGGTTCGAACCTGGACCCCTTTCAAACGAACGAGCTCGTTATATTCAATATATACATGCCCAACTTCAGTTATCTATTAAAATAAACAAAACTGGCCACTAGATTTCAACAGAGGTGAATAATTTTCACTAAGAAACGCTCCTCCCAGTTAAAAAAGCATCTAATGCATTTCAACGGACCTAGAGATTAATATTGAGCATGAAAATGGGTTCAGTTAATACCGCTTTTAGATGCATTTTAAACGAACGCTTAGAGTCCTTTTTTTCCCATTGGAAGTTTTACGACCACCCAGAGCAACTCAATGGGCTATAAACAATCGCCCGTCCCTAATTTAGGCCCACTGGTTCCAGGAAATGGACAGAGCCAGGGCTGTAAGGTAAACACAACATCCGGGGAAAGCCGGGGTTCGAACCTGGACCCCTTTCAAACGAACGAGCTCGTTATATTCAATATATACATGCCCAACTTCAGTTATCTATTAAAATAAACAAAACTGGCCACTAGATTTCAACAGAGGTGAATAATTTTCACTAAGAAACGCTCCTCCCAGTTAAAAAAGCATCTAATGCATTTCAACGGACCTAGAGATTAATATTGAGCATGAAAATGGGTTCAGTTAATACCGCTTTTAGATGCATTTTAAACGAACGCTTAGAGTCCTTTTTTTCCCATTGGAAGTTTTACGACCACCCAGAGCAACTCAATGGGCTATAAACAATCGCCCGTCCCTAATTTAGGCCCACTGGTTCCAGGAAATGGACAGAGCCAGGGCTGTAAGGTAAACACAACATCCGGGGAAAGCCGGGGTTCGAACCTGGACCCCTTTCAAACGAACGAGCTCGTTATATTCAATATATACATGCCCAACTTCAGTTATCTATTAAAATAAACAAAACTGGCCACTAGATTTCAACAGAGGTGAATAATTTTCACTAAGAAACGCTCCTCCCAGTTAAAAAAGCATCTAATGCATTTCAACGGACCTAGAGATTAATATTGAGCATGAAAATGGGTTCAGTTAATACCGCTTTTAGATGCATTTTAAACGAACGCTTAGAGTCCTTTTTTTCCCATTGGAAGTTTTACGACCACCCAGAGCAACTCAATGGGCTATAAACAATCGCCCGTCCCTAATTTAGGCCCACTGGTTCCAGGAAATGGACAGAGCCAGGGCTGTAAGGTAAACACAACATCCGGGGAAAGCCGGGGTTCGAACCTGGACCCCTTTCAAACGAACGAGCTCGTTATATTCAATATATACATGCCCAACTTCAGTTATCTATTAAAATAAACAAAACTGGCCACTAGATTTCAACAGAGGTGAATAATTTTCACTAAGAAACGCTCCTCCCAGTTAAAAAAGCATCTAATGCATTTCAACGGACCTAGAGATTAATATTGAGCATGAAAATGGGTTCAGTTAATACCGCTTTTAGATGCATTTTAAACGAACGCTTAGAGTCCTTTTTTTCCCATTGGAAGTTTTACGACCACCCAGAGCAACTCAATGGGCTATAAACAATCGCCCGTCCCTAATTTAGGCCCACTGGTTCCAGGAAATGGACAGAGCCAGGGCTGTAAGGTAAACACAACATCCGGGGAAAGCCGGGGTTCGAACCTGGACCCCTTTCAAACGAACGAGCTCGTTATATTCAATATATACATGCCCAACTTCAGTTATCTATTAAAATAAACAAAACTGGCCACTAGATTTCAACAGAGGTGAATAATTTTCACTAAGAAACGCTCCTCCCAGTTAAAAAAGCATCTAATGCATTTCAACGGACCTAGAGATTAATATTGAGCATGAAAATGGGTTCAGTTAATACCGCTTTTAGATGCATTTTAAACGAACGCTTAGAGTCCTTTTTTTCCCATTGGAAGTTTTACGACCACCCAGAGCAACTCAATGGGCTATAAACAATCGCCCGTCCCTAATTTAGGCCCACTGGTTCCAGGAAATGGACAGAGCCAGGGCTGTAAGGTAAACACAACATCCGGGGAAAGCCGGGGTTCGAACCTGGACCCCTTTCAAACGAACGAGCTCGTTATATTCAATATATACATGCCCAACTTCAGTTATCTATTAAAATAAACAAAACTGGCCACTAGATTTCAACAGAGGTGAATAATTTTCACTAAGAAACGCTCCTCCCAGTTAAAAAAGCATCTAATGCATTTCAACGGACCTAGAGATTAATATTGAGCATGAAAATGGGTTCAGTTAATACCGCTTTTAGATGCATTTTAAACGAACGCTTAGAGTCCTTTTTTTCCCATTGGAAGTTTTACGACCACCCAGAGCAACTCAATGGGCTATAAACAATCGCCCGTCCCTAATTTAGGCCCACTGGTTCCAGGAAATGGACAGAGCCAGGGCTGTAAGGTAAACACAACATCCGGGGAAAGCCGGGGTTCGAACCTGGACCCCTTTCAAACGAACGAGCTCGTTATATTCAATATATACATGCCCAACTTCAGTTATCTATTAAAATAAACAAAACTGGCCACTAGATTTCAACAGAGGTGAATAATTTTCACTAAGAAACGCTCCTCCCAGTTAAAAAAGCATCTAATGCATTTCAACGGACCTAGAGATTAATATTGAGCATGAAAATGGGTTCAGTTAATACCGCTTTTAGATGCATTTTAAACGAACGCTTAGAGTCCTTTTTTTCCCATTGGAAGTTTTACGACCACCCAGAGCAACTCAATGGGCTATAAACAATCGCCCGTCCCTAATTTAGGCCCACTGGTTCCAGGAAATGGACAGAGCCAGGGCTGTAAGGTAAACACAACATCCGGGGAAAGCCGGGGTTCGAACCTGGACCCCTTTCAAACGAACGAGCTCGTTATATTCAATATATACATGCCCAACTTCAGTTATCTATTAAAATAAACAAAACTGGCCACTAGATTTCAACAGAGGTGAATAATTTTCACTAAGAAACGCTCCTCCCAGTTAAAAAAGCATCTAATGCATTTCAACGGACCTAGAGATTAATATTGAGCATGAAAATGGGTTCAGTTAATACCGCTTTTAGATGCATTTTAAACGAACGCTTAGAGTCCTTTTTTTCCCATTGGAAGTTTTACGACCACCCAGAGCAACTCAATGGGCTATAAACAATCGCCCGTCCCTAATTTAGGCCCACTGGTTCCAGGAAATGGACAGAGCCAGGGCTGTAAGGTAAACACAACATCCGGGGAAAGCCGGGGTTCGAACCTGGACCCCTTTCAAACGAACGAGCTCGTTATATTCAATATATACATGCCCAACTTCAGTTATCTATTAAAATAAACAAAACTGGCCACTAGATTTCAACAGAGGTGAATAATTTTCACTAAGAAACGCTCCTCCCAGTTAAAAAAGCATCTAATGCATTTCAACGGACCTAGAGATTAATATTGAGCATGAAAATGGGTTCAGTTAATACCGCTTTTAGATGCATTTTAAACGAACGCTTAGAGTCCTTTTTTTCCCATTGGAAGTTTTACGACCACCCAGAGCAACTCAATGGGCTATAAACAATCGCCCGTCCCTAATTTAGGCCCACTGGTTCCAGGAAATGGACAGAGCCAGGGCTGTAAGGTAAACACAACATCCGGGGAAAGCCGGGGTTCGAACCTGGACCCCTTTCAAACGAACGAGCTCGTTATATTCAATATATACATGCCCAACTTCAGTTATCTATTAAAATAAACAAAACTGGCCACTAGATTTCAACAGAGGTGAATAATTTTCACTAAGAAACGCTCCTCCCAGTTAAAAAAGCATCTAATGCATTTCAACGGACCTAGAGATTAATATTGAGCATGAAAATGGGTTCAGTTAATACCGCTTTTAGATGCATTTTAAACGAACGCTTAGAGTCCTTTTTTTCCCATTGGAAGTTTTACGACCACCCAGAGCAACTCAATGGGCTATAAACAATCGCCCGTCCCTAATTTAGGCCCACTGGTTCCAGGAAATGGACAGAGCCAGGGCTGTAAGGTAAACACAACATCCGGGGAAAGCCGGGGTTCGAACCTGGACCCCTTTCAAACGAACGAGCTCGTTATATTCAATATATACATGCCCAACTTCAGTTATCTATTAAAATAAACAAAACTGGCCACTAGATTTCAACAGAGGTGAATAATTTTCACTAAGAAACGCTCCTCCCAGTTAAAAAAGCATCTAATGCATTTCAACGGACCTAGAGATTAATATTGAGCATGAAAATGGGTTCAGTTAATACCGCTTTTAGATGCATTTTAAACGAACGCTTAGAGTCCTTTTTTTCCCATTGGAAGTTTTACGACCACCCAGAGCAACTCAATGGGCTATAAACAATCGCCCGTCCCTAATTTAGGCCCACTGGTTCCAGGAAATGGACAGAGCCAGGGCTGTAAGGTAAACACAACATCCGGGGAAAGCCGGGGTTCGAACCTGGACCCCTTTCAAACGAACGAGCTCGTTATATTCAATATATACATGCCCAACTTCAGTTATCTATTAAAATAAACAAAACTGGCCACTAGATTTCAACAGAGGTGAATAATTTTCACTAAGAAACGCTCCTCCCAGTTAAAAAAGCATCTAATGCATTTCAACGGACCTAGAGATTAATATTGAGCATGAAAATGGGTTCAGTTAATACCGCTTTTAGATGCATTTTAAACGAACGCTTAGAGTCCTTTTTTTCCCATTGGAAGTTTTACGACCACCCAGAGCAACTCAATGGGCTATAAACAATCGCCCGTCCCTAATTTAGGCCCACTGGTTCCAGGAAATGGACAGAGCCAGGGCTGTAAGGTAAACACAACATCCGGGGAAAGCCGGGGTTCGAACCTGGACCCCTTTCAAACGAACGAGCTCGTTATATTCAATATATACATGCCCAACTTCAGTTATCTATTAAAATAAACAAAACTGGCCACTAGATTTCAACAGAGGTGAATAATTTTCACTAAGAAACGCTCCTCCCAGTTAAAAAAGCATCTAATGCATTTCAACGGACCTAGAGATTAATATTGAGCATGAAAATGGGTTCAGTTAATACCGCTTTTAGATGCATTTTAAACGAACGCTTAGAGTCCTTTTTTTCCCATTGGAAGTTTTACGACCACCCAGAGCAACTCAATGGGCTATAAACAATCGCCCGTCCCTAATTTAGGCCCACTGGTTCCAGGAAATGGACAGAGCCAGGGCTGTAAGGTAAACACAACATCCGGGGAAAGCCGGGGTTCGAACCTGGACCCCTTTCAAACGAACGAGCTCGTTATATTCAATATATACATGCCCAACTTCAGTTATCTATTAAAATAAACAAAACTGGCCACTAGATTTCAACAGAGGTGAATAATTTTCACTAAGAAACGCTCCTCCCAGTTAAAAAAGCATCTAATGCATTTCAACGGACCTAGAGATTAATATTGAGCATGAAAATGGGTTCAGTTAATACCGCTTTTAGATGCATTTTAAACGAACGCTTAGAGTCCTTTTTTTCCCATTGGAAGTTTTACGACCACCCAGAGCAACTCAATGGGCTATAAACAATCGCCCGTCCCTAATTTAGGCCCACTGGTTCCAGGAAATGGACAGAGCCAGGGCTGTAAGGTAAACACAACATCCGGGGAAAGCCGGGGTTCGAACCTGGACCCCTTTCAAACGAACGAGCTCGTTATATTCAATATATACATGCCCAACTTCAGTTATCTATTAAAATAAACAAAACTGGCCACTAGATTTCAACAGAGGTGAATAATTTTCACTAAGAAACGCTCCTCCCAGTTAAAAAAGCATCTAATGCATTTCAACGGACCTAGAGATTAATATTGAGCATGAAAATGGGTTCAGTTAATACCGCTTTTAGATGCATTTTAAACGAACGCTTAGAGTCCTTTTTTTCCCATTGGAAGTTTTACGACCACCCAGAGCAACTCAATGGGCTATAAACAATCGCCCGTCCCTAATTTAGGCCCACTGGTTCCAGGAAATGGACAGAGCCAGGGCTGTAAGGTAAACACAACATCCGGGGAAAGCCGGGGTTCGAACCTGGACCCCTTTCAAACGAACGAGCTCGTTATATTCAATATATACATGCCCAACTTCAGTTATCTATTAAAATAAACAAAACTGGCCACTAGATTTCAACAGAGGTGAATAATTTTCACTAAGAAACGCTCCTCCCAGTTAAAAAAGCATCTAATGCATTTCAACGGACCTAGAGATTAATATTGAGCATGAAAATGGGTTCAGTTAATACCGCTTTTAGATGCATTTTAAACGAACGCTTAGAGTCCTTTTTTTCCCATTGGAAGTTTTACGACCACCCAGAGCAACTCAATGGGCTATAAACAATCGCCCGTCCCTAATTTAGGCCCACTGGTTCCAGGAAATGGACAGAGCCAGGGCTGTAAGGTAAACACAACATCCGGGGAAAGCCGGGGTTCGAACCTGGACCCCTTTCAAACGAACGAGCTCGTTATATTCAATATATACATGCCCAACTTCAGTTATCTATTAAAATAAACAAAACTGGCCACTAGATTTCAACAGAGGTGAATAATTTTCACTAAGAAACGCTCCTCCCAGTTAAAAAAGCATCTAATGCATTTCAACGGACCTAGAGATTAATATTGAGCATGAAAATGGGTTCAGTTAATACCGCTTTTAGATGCATTTTAAACGAACGCTTAGAGTCCTTTTTTTCCCATTGGAAGTTTTACGACCACCCAGAGCAACTCAATGGGCTATAAACAATCGCCCGTCCCTAATTTAGGCCCACTGGTTCCAGGAAATGGACAGAGCCAGGGCTGTAAGGTAAACACAACATCCGGGGAAAGCCGGGGTTCGAACCTGGACCCCTTTCAAACGAACGAGCTCGTTATATTCAATATATACATGCCCAACTTCAGTTATCTATTAAAATAAACAAAACTGGCCACTAGATTTCAACAGAGGTGAATAATTTTCACTAAGAAACGCTCCTCCCAGTTAAAAAAGCATCTAATGCATTTCAACGGACCTAGAGATTAATATTGAGCATGAAAATGGGTTCAGTTAATACCGCTTTTAGATGCATTTTAAACGAACGCTTAGAGTCCTTTTTTTCCCATTGGAAGTTTTACGACCACCCAGAGCAACTCAATGGGCTATAAACAATCGCCCGTCCCTAATTTAGGCCCACTGGTTCCAGGAAATGGACAGAGCCAGGGCTGTAAGGTAAACACAACATCCGGGGAAAGCCGGGGTTCGAACCTGGACCCCTTTCAAACGAACGAGCTCGTTATATTCAATATATACATGCCCAACTTCAGTTATCTATTAAAATAAACAAAACTGGCCACTAGATTTCAACAGAGGTGAATAATTTTCACTAAGAAACGCTCCTCCCAGTTAAAAAAGCATCTAATGCATTTCAACGGACCTAGAGATTAATATTGAGCATGAAAATGGGTTCAGTTAATACCGCTTTTAGATGCATTTTAAACGAACGCTTAGAGTCCTTTTTTTCCCATTGGAAGTTTTACGACCACCCAGAGCAACTCAATGGGCTATAAACAATCGCCCGTCCCTAATTTAGGCCCACTGGTTCCAGGAAATGGACAGAGCCAGGGCTGTAAGGTAAACACAACATCCGGGGAAAGCCGGGGTTCGAACCTGGACCCCTTTCAAACGAACGAGCTCGTTATATTCAATATATACATGCCCAACTTCAGTTATCTATTAAAATAAACAAAACTGGCCACTAGATTTCAACAGAGGTGAATAATTTTCACTAAGAAACGCTCCTCCCAGTTAAAAAAGCATCTAATGCATTTCAACGGACCTAGAGATTAATATTGAGCATGAAAATGGGTTCAGTTAATACCGCTTTTAGATGCATTTTAAACGAACGCTTAGAGTCCTTTTTTTCCCATTGGAAGTTTTACGACCACCCAGAGCAACTCAATGGGCTATAAACAATCGCCCGTCCCTAATTTAGGCCCACTGGTTCCAGGAAATGGACAGAGCCAGGGCTGTAAGGTAAACACAACATCCGGGGAAAGCCGGGGTTCGAACCTGGACCCCTTTCAAACGAACGAGCTCGTTATATTCAATATATACATGCCCAACTTCAGTTATCTATTAAAATAAACAAAACTGGCCACTAGATTTCAACAGAGGTGAATAATTTTCACTAAGAAACGCTCCTCCCAGTTAAAAAAGCATCTAATGCATTTCAACGGACCTAGAGATTAATATTGAGCATGAAAATGGGTTCAGTTAATACCGCTTTTAGATGCATTTTAAACGAACGCTTAGAGTCCTTTTTTTCCCATTGGAAGTTTTACGACCACCCAGAGCAACTCAATGGGCTATAAACAATCGCCCGTCCCTAATTTAGGCCCACTGGTTCCAGGAAATGGACAGAGCCAGGGCTGTAAGGTAAACACAACATCCGGGGAAAGCCGGGGTTCGAACCTGGACCCCTTTCAAACGAACGAGCTCGTTATATTCAATATATACATGCCCAACTTCAGTTATCTATTAAAATAAACAAAACTGGCCACTAGATTTCAACAGAGGTGAATAATTTTCACTAAGAAACGCTCCTCCCAGTTAAAAAAGCATCTAATGCATTTCAACGGACCTAGAGATTAATATTGAGCATGAAAATGGGTTCAGTTAATACCGCTTTTAGATGCATTTTAAACGAACGCTTAGAGTCCTTTTTTTCCCATTGGAAGTTTTACGACCACCCAGAGCAACTCAATGGGCTATAAACAATCGCCCGTCCCTAATTTAGGCCCACTGGTTCCAGGAAATGGACAGAGCCAGGGCTGTAAGGTAAACACAACATCCGGGGAAAGCCGGGGTTCGAACCTGGACCCCTTTCAAACGAACGAGCTCGTTATATTCAATATATACATGCCCAACTTCAGTTATCTATTAAAATAAACAAAACTGGCCACTAGATTTCAACAGAGGTGAATAATTTTCACTAAGAAACGCTCCTCCCAGTTAAAAAAGCATCTAATGCATTTCAACGGACCTAGAGATTAATATTGAGCATGAAAATGGGTTCAGTTAATACCGCTTTTAGATGCATTTTAAACGAACGCTTAGAGTCCTTTTTTTCCCATTGGAAGTTTTACGACCACCCAGAGCAACTCAATGGGCTATAAACAATCGCCCGTCCCTAATTTAGGCCCACTGGTTCCAGGAAATGGACAGAGCCAGGGCTGTAAGGTAAACACAACATCCGGGGAAAGCCGGGGTTCGAACCTGGACCCCTTTCAAACGAACGAGCTCGTTATATTCAATATATACATGCCCAACTTCAGTTATCTATTAAAATAAACAAAACTGGCCACTAGATTTCAACAGAGGTGAATAATTTTCACTAAGAAACGCTCCTCCCAGTTAAAAAAGCATCTAATGCATTTCAACGGACCTAGAGATTAATATTGAGCATGAAAATGGGTTCAGTTAATACCGCTTTTAGATGCATTTTAAACGAACGCTTAGAGTCCTTTTTTTCCCATTGGAAGTTTTACGACCACCCAGAGCAACTCAATGGGCTATAAACAATCGCCCGTCCCTAATTTAGGCCCACTGGTTCCAGGAAATGGACAGAGCCAGGGCTGTAAGGTAAACACAACATCCGGGGAAAGCCGGGGTTCGAACCTGGACCCCTTTCAAACGAACGAGCTCGTTATATTCAATATATACATGCCCAACTTCAGTTATCTATTAAAATAAACAAAACTGGCCACTAGATTTCAACAGAGGTGAATAATTTTCACTAAGAAACGCTCCTCCCAGTTAAAAAAGCATCTAATGCATTTCAACGGACCTAGAGATTAATATTGAGCATGAAAATGGGTTCAGTTAATACCGCTTTTAGATGCATTTTAAACGAACGCTTAGAGTCCTTTTTTTCCCATTGGAAGTTTTACGACCACCCAGAGCAACTCAATGGGCTATAAACAATCGCCCGTCCCTAATTTAGGCCCACTGGTTCCAGGAAATGGACAGAGCCAGGGCTGTAAGGTAAACACAACATCCGGGGAAAGCCGGGGTTCGAACCTGGACCCCTTTCAAACGAACGAGCTCGTTATATTCAATATATACATGCCCAACTTCAGTTATCTATTAAAATAAACAAAACTGGCCACTAGATTTCAACAGAGGTGAATAATTTTCACTAAGAAACGCTCCTCCCAGTTAAAAAAGCATCTAATGCATTTCAACGGACCTAGAGATTAATATTGAGCATGAAAATGGGTTCAGTTAATACCGCTTTTAGATGCATTTTAAACGAACGCTTAGAGTCCTTTTTTTCCCATTGGAAGTTTTACGACCACCCAGAGCAACTCAATGGGCTATAAACAATCGCCCGTCCCTAATTTAGGCCCACTGGTTCCAGGAAATGGACAGAGCCAGGGCTGTAAGGTAAACACAACATCCGGGGAAAGCCGGGGTTCGAACCTGGACCCCTTTCAAACGAACGAGCTCGTTATATTCAATATATACATGCCCAACTTCAGTTATCTATTAAAATAAACAAAACTGGCCACTAGATTTCAACAGAGGTGAATAATTTTCACTAAGAAACGCTCCTCCCAGTTAAAAAAGCATCTAATGCATTTCAACGGACCTAGAGATTAATATTGAGCATGAAAATGGGTTCAGTTAATACCGCTTTTAGATGCATTTTAAACGAACGCTTAGAGTCCTTTTTTTCCCATTGGAAGTTTTACGACCACCCAGAGCAACTCAATGGGCTATAAACAATCGCCCGTCCCTAATTTAGGCCCACTGGTTCCAGGAAATGGACAGAGCCAGGGCTGTAAGGTAAACACAACATCCGGGGAAAGCCGGGGTTCGAACCTGGACCCCTTTCAAACGAACGAGCTCGTTATATTCAATATATACATGCCCAACTTCAGTTATCTATTAAAATAAACAAAACTGGCCACTAGATTTCAACAGAGGTGAATAATTTTCACTAAGAAACGCTCCTCCCAGTTAAAAAAGCATCTAATGCATTTCAACGGACCTAGAGATTAATATTGAGCATGAAAATGGGTTCAGTTAATACCGCTTTTAGATGCATTTTAAACGAACGCTTAGAGTCCTTTTTTTCCCATTGGAAGTTTTACGACCACCCAGAGCAACTCAATGGGCTATAAACAATCGCCCGTCCCTAATTTAGGCCCACTGGTTCCAGGAAATGGACAGAGCCAGGGCTGTAAGGTAAACACAACATCCGGGGAAAGCCGGGGTTCGAACCTGGACCCCTTTCAAACGAACGAGCTCGTTATATTCAATATATACATGCCCAACTTCAGTTATCTATTAAAATAAACAAAACTGGCCACTAGATTTCAACAGAGGTGAATAATTTTCACTAAGAAACGCTCCTCCCAGTTAAAAAAGCATCTAATGCATTTCAACGGACCTAGAGATTAATATTGAGCATGAAAATGGGTTCAGTTAATACCGCTTTTAGATGCATTTTAAACGAACGCTTAGAGTCCTTTTTTTCCCATTGGAAGTTTTACGACCACCCAGAGCAACTCAATGGGCTATAAACAATCGCCCGTCCCTAATTTAGGCCCACTGGTTCCAGGAAATGGACAGAGCCAGGGCTGTAAGGTAAACACAACATCCGGGGAAAGCCGGGGTTCGAACCTGGACCCCTTTCAAACGAACGAGCTCGTTATATTCAATATATACATGCCCAACTTCAGTTATCTATTAAAATAAACAAAACTGGCCACTAGATTTCAACAGAGGTGAATAATTTTCACTAAGAAACGCTCCTCCCAGTTAAAAAAGCATCTAATGCATTTCAACGGACCTAGAGATTAATATTGAGCATGAAAATGGGTTCAGTTAATACCGCTTTTAGATGCATTTTAAACGAACGCTTAGAGTCCTTTTTTCCCATTGGAAGTTTTACGACCACCCAGAGCAACTCAATGGGCTATAAACAATCGCCCGTCCCTAATTTAGGCCCACTGGTTCCAGGAAATGGACAGAGCCAGGGCTGTAAGGTAAACACAACATCCGGGGAAAGCCGGGGTTCGAACCTGGACCCCTTTCAAACGAACGAGCTCGTTATATTCAATATATACATGCCCAACTTCAGTTATCTATTAAAATAAACAAAACTGGCCACTAGATTTCAACAGAGGTGAATAATTTTCACTAAGAAACGCTCCTCCCAGTTAAAAAAGCATCTAATGCATTTCAACGGACCTAGAGATTAATATTGAGCATGAAAATGGGTTCAGTTAATACCGCTTTTAGATGCATTTTAAACGAACGCTTAGAGTCCTTTTTTTCCCATTGGAAGTTTTACGACCACCCAGAGCAACTCAATGGGCTATAAACAATCGCCCGTCCCTAATTTAGGCCCACTGGTTCCAGGAAATGGACAGAGCCAGGGCTGTAAGGTAAACACAACATCCGGGGAAAGCCGGGGTTCGAACCTGGACCCCTTTCAAACGAACGAGCTCGTTATATTCAATATATACATGCCCAACTTCAGTTATCTATTAAAATAAACAAAACTGGCCACTAGATTTCAACAGAGGTGAATAATTTTCACTAAGAAACGCTCCTCCCAGTTAAAAAAGCATCTAATGCATTTCAACGGACCTAGAGATTAATATTGAGCATGAAAATGGGTTCAGTTAATACCGCTTTTAGATGCATTTTAAACGAACGCTTAGAGTCCTTTTTTTCCCATTGGAAGTTTTACGACCACCCAGAGCAACTCAATGGGCTATAAACAATCGCCCGTCCCTAATTTAGGCCCACTGGTTCCAGGAAATGGACAGAGCCAGGGCTGTAAGGTAAACACAACATCCGGGGAAAGCCGGGGTTCGAACCTGGACCCCTTTCAAACGAACGAGCTCGTTATATTCAATATATACATGCCCAACTTCAGTTATCTATTAAAATAAACAAAACTGGCCACTAGATTTCAACAGAGGTGAATAATTTTCACTAAGAAACGCTCCTCCCAGTTAAAAAAGCATCTAATGCATTTCAACGGACCTAGAGATTAATATTGAGCATGAAAATGGGTTCAGTTAATACCGCTTTTAGATGCATTTTAAACGAACGCTTAGAGTCCTTTTTTTCCCATTGGAAGTTTTACGACCACCCAGAGCAACTCAATGGGCTATAAACAATCGCCCGTCCCTAATTTAGGCCCACTGGTTCCAGGAAATGGACAGAGCCAGGGCTGTAAGGTAAACACAACATCCGGGGAAAGCCGGGGTTCGAACCTGGACCCCTTTCAAACGAACGAGCTCGTTATATTCAATATATACATGCCCAACTTCAGTTATCTATTAAAATAAACAAAACTGGCCACTAGATTTCAACAGAGGTGAATAATTTTCACTAAGAAACGCTCCTCCCAGTTAAAAAAGCATCTAATGCATTTCAACGGACCTAGAGATTAATATTGAGCATGAAAATGGGTTCAGTTAATACCGCTTTTAGATGCATTTTAAACGAACGCTTAGAGTCCTTTTTTTCCCATTGGAAGTTTTACGACCACCCAGAGCAACTCAATGGGCTATAAACAATCGCCCGTCCCT
This sequence comes from Macrothele yani, assembly GCA_039090855.1. Classification (NCBI taxonomy): domain Eukaryota; kingdom Metazoa; phylum Arthropoda; class Arachnida; order Araneae; family Macrothelidae; genus Macrothele; species Macrothele yani. The sequence continues at coordinate 179,730,432 of CM077002.1, read as the reverse complement.
AATTTAGGCCCACTGGTTCCAGGAAATGGACAGAGCCAGGGCTGTAAGGTAAACACAACATCCGGGGAAAGCCGGGGTTCGAACCTGGACCCCTTTCAAACGAACGAGCTCGTTATATTCAATATATACATGCCCAACTTCAGTTATCTATTAAAATAAACAAAACTGGCCACTAGATTTCAACAGAGGTGAATAATTTTCACTAAGAAACGCTCCTCCCAGTTAAAAAAGCATCTAATGCATTTCAACGGACCTAGAGATTAATATTGAGCATGAAAATGGGTTCAGTTAATACCGCTTTTAGATGCATTTTAAACGAACGCTTAGAGTCCTTTTTTTCCCATTGGAAGTTTTACGACCACCCAGAGCAACTCAATGGGCTATAAACAATCGCCCGTCCCTAATTTAGGCCCACTGGTTCCAGGAAATGGACAGAGCCAGGGCTGTAAGGTAAACACAACATCCGGGGAAAGCCGGGGTTCGAACCTGGACCCCTTTCAAACGAACGAGCTCGTTATATTCAATATATACATGCCCAACTTCAGTTATCTATTAAAATAAACAAAACTGGCCACTAGATTTCAACAGAGGTGAATAATTTTCACTAAGAAACGCTCCTCCCAGTTAAAAAAGCATCTAATGCATTTCAACGGACCTAGAGATTAATATTGAGCATGAAAATGGGTTCAGTTAATACCGCTTTTAGATGCATTTTAAACGAACGCTTAGAGTCCTTTTTTTCCCATTGGAAGTTTTACGACCACCCAGAGCAACTCAATGGGCTATAAACAATCGCCCGTCCCTAATTTAGGCCCACTGGTTCCAGGAAATGGACAGAGCCAGGGCTGTAAGGTAAACACAACATCCGGGGAAAGCCGGGGTTCGAACCTGGACCCCTTTCAAACGAACGAGCTCGTTATATTCAATATATACATGCCCAACTTCAGTTATCTATTAAAATAAACAAAACTGGCCACTAGATTTCAACAGAGGTGAATAATTTTCACTAAGAAACGCTCCTCCCAGTTAAAAAAGCATCTAATGCATTTCAACGGACCTAGAGATTAATATTGAGCATGAAAATGGGTTCAGTTAATACCGCTTTTAGATGCATTTTAAACGAACGCTTAGAGTCCTTTTTTTCCCATTGGAAGTTTTACGACCACCCAGAGCAACTCAATGGGCTATAAACAATCGCCCGTCCCTAATTTAGGCCCACTGGTTCCAGGAAATGGACAGAGCCAGGGCTGTAAGGTAAACACAACATCCGGGGAAAGCCGGGGTTCGAACCTGGACCCCTTTCAAACGAACGAGCTCGTTATATTCAATATATACATGCCCAACTTCAGTTATCTATTAAAATAAACAAAACTGGCCACTAGATTTCAACAGAGGTGAATAATTTTCACTAAGAAACGCTCCTCCCAGTTAAAAAAGCATCTAATGCATTTCAACGGACCTAGAGATTAATATTGAGCATGAAAATGGGTTCAGTTAATACCGCTTTTAGATGCATTTTAAACGAACGCTTAGAGTCCTTTTTTTCCCATTGGAAGTTTTACGACCACCCAGAGCAACTCAATGGGCTATAAACAATCGCCCGTCCCTAATTTAGGCCCACTGGTTCCAGGAAATGGACAGAGCCAGGGCTGTAAGGTAAACACAACATCCGGGGAAAGCCGGGGTTCGAACCTGGACCCCTTTCAAACGAACGAGCTCGTTATATTCAATATATACATGCCCAACTTCAGTTATCTATTAAAATAAACAAAACTGGCCACTAGATTTCAACAGAGGTGAATAATTTTCACTAAGAAACGCTCCTCCCAGTTAAAAAAGCATCTAATGCATTTCAACGGACCTAGAGATTAATATTGAGCATGAAAATGGGTTCAGTTAATACCGCTTTTAGATGCATTTTAAACGAACGCTTAGAGTCCTTTTTTTCCCATTGGAAGTTTTACGACCACCCAGAGCAACTCAATGGGCTATAAACAATCGCCCGTCCCTAATTTAGGCCCACTGGTTCCAGGAAATGGACAGAGCCAGGGCTGTAAGGTAAACACAACATCCGGGGAAAGCCGGGGTTCGAACCTGGACCCCTTTCAAACGAACGAGCTCGTTATATTCAATATATACATGCCCAACTTCAGTTATCTATTAAAATAAACAAAACTGGCCACTAGATTTCAACAGAGGTGAATAATTTTCACTAAGAAACGCTCCTCCCAGTTAAAAAAGCATCTAATGCATTTCAACGGACCTAGAGATTAATATTGAGCATGAAAATGGGTTCAGTTAATACCGCTTTTAGATGCATTTTAAACGAACGCTTAGAGTCCTTTTTTTCCCATTGGAAGTTTTACGACCACCCAGAGCAACTCAATGGGCTATAAACAATCGCCCGTCCCTAATTTAGGCCCACTGGTTCCAGGAAATGGACAGAGCCAGGGCTGTAAGGTAAACACAACATCCGGGGAAAGCCGGGGTTCGAACCTGGACCCCTTTCAAACGAACGAGCTCGTTATATTCAATATATACATGCCCAACTTCAGTTATCTATTAAAATAAACAAAACTGGCCACTAGATTTCAACAGAGGTGAATAATTTTCACTAAGAAACGCTCCTCCCAGTTAAAAAAGCATCTAATGCATTTCAACGGACCTAGAGATTAATATTGAGCATGAAAATGGGTTCAGTTAATACCGCTTTTAGATGCATTTTAAACGAACGCTTAGAGTCCTTTTTTTCCCATTGGAAGTTTTACGACCACCCAGAGCAACTCAATGGGCTATAAACAATCGCCCGTCCCTAATTTAGGCCCACTGGTTCCAGGAAATGGACAGAGCCAGGGCTGTAAGGTAAACACAACATCCGGGGAAAGCCGGGGTTCGAACCTGGACCCCTTTCAAACGAACGAGCTCGTTATATTCAATATATACATGCCCAACTTCAGTTATCTATTAAAATAAACAAAACTGGCCACTAGATTTCAACAGAGGTGAATAATTTTCACTAAGAAACGCTCCTCCCAGTTAAAAAAGCATCTAATGCATTTCAACGGACCTAGAGATTAATATTGAGCATGAAAATGGGTTCAGTTAATACCGCTTTTAGATGCATTTTAAACGAACGCTTAGAGTCCTTTTTTCCCATTGGAAGTTTTACGACCACCCAGAGCAACTCAATGGGCTATAAACAATCGCCCGTCCCTAATTTAGGCCCACTGGTTCCAGGAAATGGACAGAGCCAGGGCTGTAAGGTAAACACAACATCCGGGGAAAGCCGGGGTTCGAACCTGGACCCCTTTCAAACGAACGAGCTCGTTATATTCAATATATACATGCCCAACTTCAGTTATCTATTAAAATAAACAAAACTGGCCACTAGATTTCAACAGAGGTGAATAATTTTCACTAAGAAACGCTCCTCCCAGTTAAAAAAGCATCTAATGCATTTCAACGGACCTAGAGATTAATATTGAGCATGAAAATGGGTTCAGTTAATACCGCTTTTAGATGCATTTTAAACGAACGCTTAGAGTCCTTTTTTTCCCATTGGAAGTTTTACGACCACCCAGAGCAACTCAATGGGCTATAAACAATCGCCCGTCCCTAATTTAGGCCCACTGGTTCCAGGAAATGGACAGAGCCAGGGCTGTAAGGTAAACACAACATCCGGGGAAAGCCGGGGTTCGAACCTGGACCCCTTTCAAACGAACGAGCTCGTTATATTCAATATATACATGCCCAACTTCAGTTATCTATTAAAATAAACAAAACTGGCCACTAGATTTCAACAGAGGTGAATAATTTTCACTAAGAAACGCTCCTCCCAGTTAAAAAAGCATCTAATGCATTTCAACGGACCTAGAGATTAATATTGAGCATGAAAATGGGTTCAGTTAATACCGCTTTTAGATGCATTTTAAACGAACGCTTAGAGTCCTTTTTTTCCCATTGGAAGTTTTACGACCACCCAGAGCAACTCAATGGGCTATAAACAATCGCCCGTCCCTAATTTAGGCCCACTGGTTCCAGGAAATGGACAGAGCCAGGGCTGTAAGGTAAACACAACATCCGGGGAAAGCCGGGGTTCGAACCTGGACCCCTTTCAAACGAACGAGCTCGTTATATTCAATATATACATGCCCAACTTCAGTTATCTATTAAAATAAACAAAACTGGCCACTAGATTTCAACAGAGGTGAATAATTTTCACTAAGAAACGCTCCTCCCAGTTAAAAAAGCATCTAATGCATTTCAACGGACCTAGAGATTAATATTGAGCATGAAAATGGGTTCAGTTAATACCGCTTTTAGATGCATTTTAAACGAACGCTTAGAGTCCTTTTTTTCCCATTGGAAGTTTTACGACCACCCAGAGCAACTCAATGGGCTATAAACAATCGCCCGTCCCTAATTTAGGCCCACTGGTTCCAGGAAATGGACAGAGCCAGGGCTGTAAGGTAAACACAACATCCGGGGAAAGCCGGGGTTCGAACCTGGACCCCTTTCAAACGAACGAGCTCGTTATATTCAATATATACATGCCCAACTTCAGTTATCTATTAAAATAAACAAAACTGGCCACTAGATTTCAACAGAGGTGAATAATTTTCACTAAGAAACGCTCCTCCCAGTTAAAAAAGCATCTAATGCATTTCAACGGACCTAGAGATTAATATTGAGCATGAAAATGGGTTCAGTTAATACCGCTTTTAGATGCATTTTAAACGAACGCTTAGAGTCCTTTTTTTCCCATTGGAAGTTTTACGACCACCCAGAGCAACTCAATGGGCTATAAACAATCGCCCGTCCCTAATTTAGGCCCACTGGTTCCAGGAAATGGACAGAGCCAGGGCTGTAAGGTAAACACAACATCCGGGGAAAGCCGGGGTTCGAACCTGGACCCCTTTCAAACGAACGAGCTCGTTATATTCAATATATACATGCCCAACTTCAGTTATCTATTAAAATAAACAAAACTGGCCACTAGATTTCAACAGAGGTGAATAATTTTCACTAAGAAACGCTCCTCCCAGTTAAAAAAGCATCTAATGCATTTCAACGGACCTAGAGATTAATATTGAGCATGAAAATGGGTTCAGTTAATACCGCTTTTAGATGCATTTTAAACGAACGCTTAGAGTCCTTTTTTTCCCATTGGAAGTTTTACGACCACCCAGAGCAACTCAATGGGCTATAAACAATCGCCCGTCCCTAATTTAGGCCCACTGGTTCCAGGAAATGGACAGAGCCAGGGCTGTAAGGTAAACACAACATCCGGGGAAAGCCGGGGTTCGAACCTGGACCCCTTTCAAACGAACGAGCTCGTTATATTCAATATATACATGCCCAACTTCAGTTATCTATTAAAATAAACAAAACTGGCCACTAGATTTCAACAGAGGTGAATAATTTTCACTAAGAAACGCTCCTCCCAGTTAAAAAAGCATCTAATGCATTTCAACGGACCTAGAGATTAATATTGAGCATGAAAATGGGTTCAGTTAATACCGCTTTTAGATGCATTTTAAACGAACGCTTAGAGTCCTTTTTTTCCCATTGGAAGTTTTACGACCACCCAGAGCAACTCAATGGGCTATAAACAATCGCCCGTCCCTAATTTAGGCCCACTGGTTCCAGGAAATGGACAGAGCCAGGGCTGTAAGGTAAACACAACATCCGGGGAAAGCCGGGGTTCGAACCTGGACCCCTTTCAAACGAACGAGCTCGTTATATTCAATATATACATGCCCAACTTCAGTTATCTATTAAAATAAACAAAACTGGCCACTAGATTTCAACAGAGGTGAATAATTTTCACTAAGAAACGCTCCTCCCAGTTAAAAAAGCATCTAATGCATTTCAACGGACCTAGAGATTAATATTGAGCATGAAAATGGGTTCAGTTAATACCGCTTTTAGATGCATTTTAAACGAACGCTTAGAGTCCTTTTTTTCCCATTGGAAGTTTTACGACCACCCAGAGCAACTCAATGGGCTATAAACAATCGCCCGTCCCTAATTTAGGCCCACTGGTTCCAGGAAATGGACAGAGCCAGGGCTGTAAGGTAAACACAACATCCGGGGAAAGCCGGGGTTCGAACCTGGACCCCTTTCAAACGAACGAGCTCGTTATATTCAATATATACATGCCCAACTTCAGTTATCTATTAAAATAAACAAAACTGGCCACTAGATTTCAACAGAGGTGAATAATTTTCACTAAGAAACGCTCCTCCCAGTTAAAAAAGCATCTAATGCATTTCAACGGACCTAGAGATTAATATTGAGCATGAAAATGGGTTCAGTTAATACCGCTTTTAGATGCATTTTAAACGAACGCTTAGAGTCCTTTTTTCCCATTGGAAGTTTTACGACCACCCAGAGCAACTCAATGGGCTATAAACAATCGCCCGTCCCTAATTTAGGCCCACTGGTTCCAGGAAATGGACAGAGCCAGGGCTGTAAGGTAAACACAACATCCGGGGAAAGCCGGGGTTCGAACCTGGACCCCTTTCAAACGAACGAGCTCGTTATATTCAATATATACATGCCCAACTTCAGTTATCTATTAAAATAAACAAAACTGGCCACTAGATTTCAACAGAGGTGAATAATTTTCACTAAGAAACGCTCCTCCCAGTTAAAAAAGCATCTAATGCATTTCAACGGACCTAGAGATTAATATTGAGCATGAAAATGGGTTCAGTTAATACCGCTTTTAGATGCATTTTAAACGAACGCTTAGAGTCCTTTTTTTCCCATTGGAAGTTTTACGACCACCCAGAGCAACTCAATGGGCTATAAACAATCGCCCGTCCCTAATTTAGGCCCACTGGTTCCAGGAAATGGACAGAGCCAGGGCTGTAAGGTAAACACAACATCCGGGGAAAGCCGGGGTTCGAACCTGGACCCCTTTCAAACGAACGAGCTCGTTATATTCAATATATACATGCCCAACTTCAGTTATCTATTAAAATAAACAAAACTGGCCACTAGATTTCAACAGAGGTGAATAATTTTCACTAAGAAACGCTCCTCCCAGTTAAAAAAGCATCTAATGCATTTCAACGGACCTAGAGATTAATATTGAGCATGAAAATGGGTTCAGTTAATACCGCTTTTAGATGCATTTTAAACGAACGCTTAGAGTCCTTTTTTTCCCATTGGAAGTTTTACGACCACCCAGAGCAACTCAATGGGCTATAAACAATCGCCCGTCCCTAATTTAGGCCCACTGGTTCCAGGAAATGGACAGAGCCAGGGCTGTAAGGTAAACACAACATCCGGGGAAAGCCGGGGTTCGAACCTGGACCCCTTTCAAACGAACGAGCTCGTTATATTCAATATATACATGCCCAACTTCAGTTATCTATTAAAATAAACAAAACTGGCCACTAGATTTCAACAGAGGTGAATAATTTTCACTAAGAAACGCTCCTCCCAGTTAAAAAAGCATCTAATGCATTTCAACGGACCTAGAGATTAATATTGAGCATGAAAATGGGTTCAGTTAATACCGCTTTTAGATGCATTTTAAACGAACGCTTAGAGTCCTTTTTTTCCCATTGGAAGTTTTACGACCACCCAGAGCAACTCAATGGGCTATAAACAATCGCCCGTCCCTAATTTAGGCCCACTGGTTCCAGGAAATGGACAGAGCCAGGGCTGTAAGGTAAACACAACATCCGGGGAAAGCCGGGGTTCGAACCTGGACCCCTTTCAAACGAACGAGCTCGTTATATTCAATATATACATGCCCAACTTCAGTTATCTATTAAAATAAACAAAACTGGCCACTAGATTTCAACAGAGGTGAATAATTTTCACTAAGAAACGCTCCTCCCAGTTAAAAAAGCATCTAATGCATTTCAACGGACCTAGAGATTAATATTGAGCATGAAAATGGGTTCAGTTAATACCGCTTTTAGATGCATTTTAAACGAACGCTTAGAGTCCTTTTTTTCCCATTGGAAGTTTTACGACCACCCAGAGCAACTCAATGGGCTATAAACAATCGCCCGTCCCTAATTTAGGCCCACTGGTTCCAGGAAATGGACAGAGCCAGGGCTGTAAGGTAAACACAACATCCGGGGAAAGCCGGGGTTCGAACCTGGACCCCTTTCAAACGAACGAGCTCGTTATATTCAATATATACATGCCCAACTTCAGTTATCTATTAAAATAAACAAAACTGGCCACTAGATTTCAACAGAGGTGAATAATTTTCACTAAGAAACGCTCCTCCCAGTTAAAAAAGCATCTAATGCATTTCAACGGACCTAGAGATTAATATTGAGCATGAAAATGGGTTCAGTTAATACCGCTTTTAGATGCATTTTAAACGAACGCTTAGAGTCCTTTTTTTCCCATTGGAAGTTTTACGACCACCCAGAGCAACTCAATGGGCTATAAACAATCGCCCGTCCCTAATTTAGGCCCACTGGTTCCAGGAAATGGACAGAGCCAGGGCTGTAAGGTAAACACAACATCCGGGGAAAGCCGGGGTTCGAACCTGGACCCCTTTCAAACGAACGAGCTCGTTATATTCAATATATACATGCCCAACTTCAGTTATCTATTAAAATAAACAAAACTGGCCACTAGATTTCAACAGAGGTGAATAATTTTCACTAAGAAACGCTCCTCCCAGTTAAAAAAGCATCTAATGCATTTCAACGGACCTAGAGATTAATATTGAGCATGAAAATGGGTTCAGTTAATACCGCTTTTAGATGCATTTTAAACGAACGCTTAGAGTCCTTTTTTTCCCATTGGAAGTTTTACGACCACCCAGAGCAACTCAATGGGCTATAAACAATCGCCCGTCCCTAATTTAGGCCCACTGGTTCCAGGAAATGGACAGAGCCAGGGCTGTAAGGTAAACACAACATCCGGGGAAAGCCGGGGTTCGAACCTGGACCCCTTTCAAACGAACGAGCTCGTTATATTCAATATATACATGCCCAACTTCAGTTATCTATTAAAATAAACAAAACTGGCCACTAGATTTCAACAGAGGTGAATAATTTTCACTAAGAAACGCTCCTCCCAGTTAAAAAAGCATCTAATGCATTTCAACGGACCTAGAGATTAATATTGAGCATGAAAATGGGTTCAGTTAATACCGCTTTTAGATGCATTTTAAACGAACGCTTAGAGTCCTTTTTTTCCCATTGGAAGTTTTACGACCACCCAGAGCAACTCAATGGGCTATAAACAATCGCCCGTCCCTAATTTAGGCCCACTGGTTCCAGGAAATGGACAGAGCCAGGGCTGTAAGGTAAACACAACATCCGGGGAAAGCCGGGGTTCGAACCTGGACCCCTTTCAAACGAACGAGCTCGTTATATTCAATATATACATGCCCAACTTCAGTTATCTATTAAAATAAACAAAACTGGCCACTAGATTTCAACAGAGGTGAATAATTTTCACTAAGAAACGCTCCTCCCAGTTAAAAAAGCATCTAATGCATTTCAACGGACCTAGAGATTAATATTGAGCATGAAAATGGGTTCAGTTAATACCGCTTTTAGATGCATTTTAAACGAACGCTTAGAGTCCTTTTTTTCCCATTGGAAGTTTTACGACCACCCAGAGCAACTCAATGGGCTATAAACAATCGCCCGTCCCTAATTTAGGCCCACTGGTTCCAGGAAATGGACAGAGCCAGGGCTGTAAGGTAAACACAACATCCGGGGAAAGCCGGGGTTCGAACCTGGACCCCTTTCAAACGAACGAGCTCGTTATATTCAATATATACATGCCCAACTTCAGTTATCTATTAAAATAAACAAAACTGGCCACTAGATTTCAACAGAGGTGAATAATTTTCACTAAGAAACGCTCCTCCCAGTTAAAAAAGCATCTAATGCATTTCAACGGACCTAGAGATTAATATTGAGCATGAAAATGGGTTCAGTTAATACCGCTTTTAGATGCATTTTAAACGAACGCTTAGAGTCCTTTTTTTCCCATTGGAAGTTTTACGACCACCCAGAGCAACTCAATGGGCTATAAACAATCGCCCGTCCCTAATTTAGGCCCACTGGTTCCAGGAAATGGACAGAGCCAGGGCTGTAAGGTAAACACAACATCCGGGGAAAGCCGGGGTTCGAACCTGGACCCCTTTCAAACGAACGAGCTCGTTATATTCAATATATACATGCCCAACTTCAGTTATCTATTAAAATAAACAAAACTGGCCACTAGATTTCAACAGAGGTGAATAATTTTCACTAAGAAACGCTCCTCCCAGTTAAAAAAGCATCTAATGCATTTCAACGGACCTAGAGATTAATATTGAGCATGAAAATGGGTTCAGTTAATACCGCTTTTAGATGCATTTTAAACGAACGCTTAGAGTCCTTTTTTTCCCATTGGAAGTTTTACGACCACCCAGAGCAACTCAATGGGCTATAAACAATCGCCCGTCCCTAATTTAGGCCCACTGGTTCCAGGAAATGGACAGAGCCAGGGCTGTAAGGTAAACACAACATCCGGGGAAAGCCGGGGTTCGAACCTGGACCGTGTTGTTTATTATTATTTTGATTGGAAGCGAAAACAGGAGTAGCTGATCAAAAAAGAGAAACCCAAAAACTTGGGACAATCTGTCTGTGTTTCTAATAGAGTAGAGCCTCGGGAGAGGCAAAAGGTTGTGCTGGTACTTAATGGAACGGGCGTTTGCTTCGAGCTGGACAGCAGCCAACATTGGTACGAATGCGCGAAGTTCCCTTTTGGAGGAGCGTGTAGGAGTCCGTCAACACTGGGATGTGCAAGCTGTTCGGAAGGTGAAGAAAGCCGGAAGTCTCATGCCTTGTAGTGTAGAGGGGCGCTCACAAAACGTGTGTGGGTACTGGTGTGGTGCTGAGGGGAGCGATCCAGAGGCCGTTTCGGCGGTTTTTCGCCGGGTGGGTCCGTCCGTCCGCAGATTCCCTCCCCGCGGTCGCCGTTTTCTCTCTCGGGGTCGGGGCGAGGGCCCCCTGTAGGGGCGGGCGCGTGCGTAGCACGCGCCCGCCATAGTCTCCTGCCCTGGGCCCTCGCCCCGACCCCGAGAGAGAAAACGGCGACCGCGGGGAGGGAATCTGCGGACGGACGGACCCACCCGGCGAAAAACCGCCGAAACGGCCTCTGGATCGCTCCCCTCAGCACCACACCAATATCCTACTGAAACCGTTATACCAAATTCGGATATTGTTTCGCCGTAGAGTGAAAAATAAACAGCAGGGGGGGAGATAAAAAAAAAGTTGGGTGCGAGGGAAGGGGAAAAATATGGCGCGGGAAAAAAATTAGGAGCGGGGGTAGAGGGAAAAATTGGGCGGGGCGGGGGAGAAAAAATTGGGCGCGGGGGAGAAGGGAAAATTAGGCGCGGGGAGAGGGGGAGAAAAATTTGGGGGCGGGGAAATTAGGCGCGGGGAAGTGGGGGGGAAATTAGGCGCGGGGGAGAAAAAATTGGGGGCGGGGAAATTAGGCGCGGGGGAGAGATTAGGCGCCGGGGAGAGAAAATTGGGCGCTGGGGAGAGTGGGAAAATTAGGGGCGGGGAAAAATTAGACGCGGGGGAGAGAAGGAAAATTAGGCGCGGGGGAGAGCGGGGAAAAATGGGCTGGGGAGAAGGGGGAAAAATTGGGCGAGGAGAAATGTACGCGCGGGGGCCAAAACATTAGGTTGAAGCAGAAAAAAACGGGTTAGTTCGCGCGCGGAGAAAAGAGGGGTGGGGGATCCACAAGTTTGGGCGCAATGGAAGGAGAAACCTAATGGGCGGACATTTTGCACTCTGGCATGGGACAGGAAGGGGGGGGGGGAGTAGCATGGACATTTTCAAAAGAACCCAGCAGGAAAATTTCCGATCAGTAGGGTAACGTAATTACCAGCGAAATTATGGCAAAGGGCAAGTCGTAGTGCACTGCTGGACATGCATGTGGTAAACTGCGAGCTTAAAAAGCACAGTATATGGAAACAAGAGGGGAAACTGTCTACAAGGAGAGAAGTCCCTAGCGATGGGGAGCCCTGTTGACTCTTAGGTGCTCTGTATTATCTTCGTGATTATCGAAACCAGGAAGCTTATACACTTACGTGTTTTTGAAAAAAAAAGATCACTTACCTTTTCACATTTCAAAATACATTTTACAAACAGTTATAAAATTCAAAACAGTAAGTAATTTCATCAATTTGATTTTTCAGTTGGTCTTTCCAAATCAGTGGAAAGACCAACTGACACTTTTTTTTTGCAGTGTTGTAAACTTTGGTACGTGAGAGTATGGACGAGATTTCAAAAGTATGAATTGGATCGTTTGTAAGATTGGAAAACATTGTACAGCTAAACAAGACACAGGTTGTCAGCCAAGTCCGTTTCAATTCAGGCAATTTTTTCAAAAAGTGCTTTGGGTAACTTTCAGGAGTTTTACTGGGGAAAAGATGTTGCTTGGAAGTGGCAGTCATACAAGAACAGCAGAGAAAAAAAACACCTTACAAGAATTGATGACTCTTGATATTTTAAAGCTACAGCTGAGAATTTAACTCTGTAGGAAGCACGGTGTGGTGGCTTTAATGTACAGAATTACTTTTCATGTTACTGGGTCTCATGTTTATGTAAAGAAAAAAGCAAAGTGTGAAAATATACAAAAAATGCAAATGCAATGCTTCATCTCTTTAAAGGAAAACAGAAAATTGTTGCACCTTGAAAATTCAAGTGCAGGTGGCTCCTCTCTGCTCATATTTGTTATAAAAATGCTTTGTCTGCATTCTACTTTTACAATGATAAATATCCAAATATTGAAAGAAATGAAAGATATCACATTTCAAAAATTCATATTTAAAAGAGGGCAATTTTTTTAAATCTGAAAATTTGGCAGTTCAGTCATTATATGCCAGTACACGATGAAGCAAAATAATATTTAATAAACACTGCTGGACAATTGCTAAGGACAGATCATAAACGACTATATAGCGCATAAAAAAGTAAGTTCGTTGGATGCCAAGTGAAATAAAATAATGTCAGAATGCCAGGACATTACAAGAAAGACAATTTATTGTGCTCTGAAATCCAGAAGGCTTTGGAACGTGTTCAAGGGACAAACAGGCCATTTTGTGCAGAATACGTAAACGTGAAAAATGCAATTACCGTCCGCAGGCGTTCCGGCGTAAGATGTCAATACGGGATATGGCCACAATGGAGGGCGATGCAAGATTCCACACGTCGTGTCATGCTTTGCACAACATTATCAAGCAGCTGTTGGGGTAATTTATCCCATTCCTCTGTCAGTGCACGGATGAGGGTGTCCTTGTTTATTGGAGGGCATTGGCGACCAGCAAGATTCCTCCCCAAAGCATCCCACACATTTTCAATGGGATTCAGATCTGGAGAACGTGCTGGCCATACGAGGCGCTGAATATTTTCGCTCTCAAGACACTCCTGGACAGCGACTGTTCGATGACATGTTGCGTTGTCGTCCATGAAAATGAATCTATCACCGACAGCACCACGGAACATGCGAACATGAGGTAGCAGAACATCATTAATGTATCGTTGGCCAGTCATAGTCCCAGTTGAAAGCACATAGAGGGACGTACGGCCAATGATCATGATGCCAGCCCATACCATGACACTACATGTCGGATATCGGTCCCTTTCCTGTATGTTTGCTGGACAATATGCAGTACCACTATCACGCCAGATCAGTTGTCGACAATCAGACGATAGACTGTACCTACTCTCATCTGAGAAGAGGACAGCAGACCAGTCGTTATCAGTCCAATTGCGATGTTGATGGCACCATTGCAAACGGGCGGTACGGTGACATCTGGACAATGGGATGCACACAACAGGACGGCGGGCGTATAGTCCTCCTTCATGCAAACAAACGACTGGCGACAGTTTTTCGGGAGATCCGCTTGCCAGTAGCAGCTATAAACTGATTTGCTACCTCACTAGCTGTGCTGCGCCGGTGTCTTTTTGTTGATAGCACTATGTACCGATCTTCTGCAGGTGTCGTACTGCGAACATGACCTCCCCCGTGACGTTTGCTACACTCTCCATTTGTTTGCCTTGAAACAACACTGTGGCTGACGTCGAACTCCCTGGCAACATCTGTTATTTTTCGCCCTTCTTCAATCTTGCCAATAATACGGCCACGCGTAAAATCATCTAGGTGATGTCGGGAAGACATACTGAAAATTGCAAGTTCGTCAATTGATTCTTTCCCTTTCAACTTTGCGTTTGAACAACAATGGTCAATACGCGTCAAATCCTTTATATATCTTATCAGCGATAGGACGTCACGAACAACTTCGGCAATCCAAAATTTGCATACGCACAACACGTCTTACTGTATCCCGCACTTATGCTAATTTCCACATTTTCCTGCCTTCCATTTTATGGTTGCTATCGTTGCTATTGTCATCCGTCCTTAGCAATTGTCCGGCAGTGTATAAAAAAGGTACAGATTTGCCAACCTTAAGACGAGAAAAATCCTGCAATTTTCTATGAAAATCCTGCAAGCTTATTTTCGTATGTTTGAAATATCAATGGACATAATTTGAAGCACTACTGTTACGTAAGGCATATAAAAAATGTAAAACAATTTCTGTTAACAAATATTTAAAAAAATTATGTTAAGTTATGCATCGATCTGGAGGATAACTCAAATTAAGACGGAAAAGGAGAAATTCCTCGAAGCCGTCGGACTCTCATGCCTAAAGATTACAGCGAAATTTTTTTGCCGTCGAATTTCCGATTTCGGAAATTTTTCCGCCATTTTTAAAATAAAATACAAATATTTATGGAATAAAATGATATATAACAACAATACTGGACAGAGGCAGCATCACAGGAAAAAGAAATTATGATTATGGAGAAAACCTTTATTTCGTTTACTTCCGTTTGTGTACCGTCCCGATGCGCATTTTTCTGAATTGGTAAAATTATTCGATGCGTAGTTTTACGCGCGAGAAAAAAGTTCCCGACGCATATTTTTACGCATCGAAAAAAATTCCAGATACGTATTTTTACGCGTTGGTAAAATTTCGATGCATACTAAACGCGCAATTACGCATTTTGGCGAACTCTGGTCGGCACATCACTTGAGCACACTCCCGTGGAGAGAGAGAGCTACCGCACGATGTCAGAAAGCCAGCGAAGATGACATCATATCGCGTGACACAGCGCTCGTAAGGTCTGTTAGAAAATCTAAGTGGATGGTTGCAGGGGATTGAAATATTTCGATTGAGCAATCTAAATATTAAAATCTGTTAAAAAAGACCTCTATCCGTAAATCAGTAAAACTAAGCAGAAATTCGTAAATTTTACGGATAATCCGTAAAAGTTGGCAAGTATGCATTGTCTATTTTTGAAGATTTCCCCATTTCGGCAAACAACACACGATGTTTTTGCCCTGTCAACACATGCATATGTTTTTGCAATGTTACTATCTGGGAACATTTCCTTAAAAAAAACACTTGCATGGTCAGCACAGCTTAAAGGTAAGTTATGTTACACAAGGAATGAAGATAATCGCATCGGAAGAGGAACTATCTCGAGAAAAATTTAATGTTTTGTTATTTTCCACGTACTTAGAATTGGCCACGTGTTTTTTGGTACGAATGTGATTAACGATATCTCCTTTGCCCTTGTGTACAACGGAAAAATCACACCTACAATAGAGCAAAAGGCAAATCGTTGGCGGTTCCTTGATTCGATAATACACAGATAATCTGTCGTATACTTCTTCAAAACAGACTGATATTTTCTACCAGCCATCGCTTGATTAAACGCGTGCACAAAAAATTCTCAGAAATTCCTGTTAAAACAGACGAAGTACATAAAACAAACCATAACACTACCGCGCGCTTACGATAGAAATCTGCGTCAGTACCTACGGTGCGCGCCAAGGCCAAGCCCGCTCCTACTCCGTGCGTGCAGCGCCAGAGATTAGCGGACAGAAGAGTAAACATCGCTGCCAACGGCCATGCAACACAAGAGCAAAACTGCTGGCTGCTGACTCAGAAGGGAAAGGTCGCTTCTCCGCTAATAAACCGATGCCTCGGAGAACTTCGAACTTTTCCCCTCGTTACTTTTTACGCTACGGTAATCAACGAAGTTCTCCGATGCCTTGGAGAACTTCGAGCTTTTCTCATTACTTTTTAATTTACGCTACGGAAATTATGATGGAATCCGGCAATACTATTTTCTAATCCGGAATTCCGGGAAGTGTAATAAAATCCGGCATTGCCGGCCTGAACCCGGAGATGGCACGTCTGAAGGTAGTTTTCCAGTTGTAAAATTTTTATACTCAGCCTAACAATGTACATTTCACATGGTAAATTTTGAGCAATAGCTCAAGAAAAGTGTATTATAAAAAATATATAGAATATTTGGAGAAATACAGGCTTGGTGCAACCACAAAAGAGAAGATACGTGCATTAGGAAAATGACAAGATTTGTCATGGTTAAAGTGCAAATCACTCAGAGTGCGAATGGGCTGGACACATTTGCACAAAGAACAGGCCACTATTTGGACAACTGAAATACCCTTTCGACAACAAGGGAAAGGAGATTATTCAGAAATGAGTGGATGAAATTTGGAAGTATGAAAGTTGTGGAAAAGACGTTGGGGAGACCTTCACGCAGCACTGAAATTCTTATGGTCGGCGATGATGCGTAATAGAAGCATCAGGAATAATATATGAAACTCACAAATTTAGGGAATTACATATCACCTTATCAATACGTCCACGATTTCCCCAAAAGGGAGTTGATACAGGACTATTCTGAACCCATCAGTGGCATATAATCTTTCACAGCCAACAACCAGACGTGCCAAAGGGATGTAGGTAAAAACACCCCAGGAAAAAATACCCCCGGAGAAAATACCCCCGAAAATTGAAAAGCGGAAAAAATGCCCCCGGAAAAAATATCCCCGAAAATTGAAAAGCGGAAAAAATGCCCCCGGAAGAAATACCCCCAGAACAAACGGTTCACTGTAAACTGCCACACAGGAACACTGATGTGTGGCAATATTCCGGTGTGGCAATTTACCGGCAACAACCCTGCCACACATCTTTCAGCAACTTGGCTACAAAAGTTCAAAAGGGGGAGGAGGGCTATAAAGATTGCCGTTTCTGGGCCTACATTGATAACTGATTTGGAAAACGAATTTCGCGAAAACGTTCCATGTAAGCCAAGCGAGAATTGTACTTTGATTTGAAGAAATAAATTGCCGAGGATCCGAGGTACACGGGGGGGGCTCTACCCCGAACTTCCGTAATATTATATTCTGGGCCGCTGGAGTATGTCAGTGTATCCAGGAAGTTCCACTTGAAGTGTCCGCGAGGTCCATGAGCTTGGGGGGGCTTTCCCCCAAAATGTTAAAATGCACGTAGGGCTGTAAACATTAGTACCATGTTTTATATAATGATTCTGTACACGACCACGAATTTTCAGGAGGGTGGGGTAACCCCCTGTTTCTAAGAGCTATTCAGGGGTAACATCGAGGATACACTGACCGACTCTAGAGGTTCAGAATATAAAATTACGGAAGTTGGGGGTAGAGCCCTCCAAACCAAGCATCTCATATCCCTCTCACAGGCTTCACCAAATTTCTGGGGGAGGAGGGAAGGGCATACATAATTTACCATTAAACACAACATGAAGCATAGAAATTGCGAGCAAATACCTTACCTTGAAGACTTGTCTCCGCTCTTAGAAACTTGCACCCCACCCTCCTGAAAATTCGTGGGTGTGTAGAGAATCATTATGTTAAAGCATGCTTCTAATGTTTACAGCTCTACGGCCATTACAACATTTTGGGAAACCCCCCCAAGCTCACGGACCTCGCGGGCGCTTCAAGGGGAACAGCCTGGATACACTGACAGACTCCAGCGGCCCAGAATCTAATATTACGGAAGTTGGGGGTTGAGCCCCCCCCCCCCCCAAGTGTACCTGGGATCCTCGGCAATTTATTTCTTCAAATTAAAGTACAATTCTCGCTTGGCTTACATGGAAAGTTTTCGCGAAATTCGTTTCCCAATTCAGTTATCAATGTAGGCCCAAAAACGGCAATCTTTATAGCCCCCCCCCACACACACACACCCCACCCCTTTTAAGTTTTGTAGCTAAGTTGCTGAAAGATGTGTGGCAGGGTTGCCGGTAATTGCCACACCGGAACACTGCCACACATTAGTGTTCCTGTGTGGCAGTTTACAGTGAACCGTTTGTTCTGGGGGTATTTCTTCCGATGCATTTTTTCCGGGGGCATTTTTTCCGCTTTTCAGCTTTTGGGGGTATTTTCTCTGGGGGTATTTTTTCCCAGGGGTATTTTTACCGTTTACCATGCCAAAGGTATCTGTCACTGAAAACATTTGGTAGTCATATAAATCTATCTGATAGGAAAGAAGTATTCATAAATTTAACTATTTTAATGAGACTTACTGTTTGCTCAATCCATCAAATTTCTTTATCAACACTTGTAGCAATAAAAAAAAACTCTTTGTAAATTGCTACTCCATTTTTAGTTTCAGCGCAAGTTGAGTCAACACGTCTAACAGTTTGCTTACTGCCCTTACTATGCAAAGAGAGAAACCACATGTGTGCACATGAATTTCCAAGGTGAAACAACTGTATAATTTTCTAAAAAAAAATTAATTAAAAATTGCACCCCTATTGATTTGCTTGCAAATAAACTGAACAGCACAATACCAGTCTGTAAACAGACCTACACACCAAACAGATGTTTATTCAAACCATGATTTCAGATAATTTTTGCAGTTTTCTGTAAAAGTGTGCCAAAACACTGAAAAGATATCTAGGTATGCTACGAACTAAATTGTGGCTTGGATGAGTAATGTCATACAGAACAAACTAGTCCAGTAAAAACTCCCAAAGCTGACAGACAAAAAACCTCAAGTGAACAAAAACTCAGTGAGAAGACAAAATCTTGTAAACAGGAGAGCACAGGATTCATTTGCTAGCACATTAATTCAACATCACAATAACAGCCTGTAAACCGACATAAACACTAAGTAGAATTTCATTTAAACCATAATTTCAGTTAATTTCTACAGTTTTCTGCAAAAGTGGGCCGTAGCTTTATATAGATATCTAGGCTTTCTAGAAACTGAATTAACGGTGGTTTGGGTGAGTAATATTATACAGAACAAACTATCCATGTAAAAACTTCCAACGCCGACAGACGAAATACCTCAAATGAACAAAAATTAGGTGAAAAGACAACTTGTAAAAAGGACAGCATAGGATTTATTTGCCAGCAAATGAGTTAAACACCACAATACCAGTCGGTAAACAGACCTACACACTGAAAAGATTTTAATTCAAACCATAGTTTCAGTTAATTTTTGGCAGTTTCCTGTAAAAGTGTGCCAAAGCTCCAAAAATATATCTAGGCATATGCTACAAACTAAATTAATGGTGGTTTGGGTGAGTAATATCATACACAACGAACTAGTCTCTTATAAGCGCTCCCAACACCGACAGACAAAATACCTCAAATGAACGAAAACTGGGTGAAAAGACAAAATCTTGTAAAAAGCAGATAATAGGATTTTTTTGCTAGCAAATGAGTTGAACACCGCAATACCAGTCTGTAAACAGACCTACACACACAAAATGCACTCAAACCATGATTTCAGTTAATTTTTGCAGTTTTCTGTAAAAGTGTGCAGCAGGCCCATAAAGATATCTAGGCGTGCTAGAAACTAAACGAACACTGGTTTGGCTGAGTAATGTCATACAGAACAAATAAGTCAAGAAAACACTCCCAACGCCAACAGACGAAATACATCAACTGAACGAAATCTCGGTGAAAAGACAAAAACTTGTAAAAACTAGAGCACAGGATTTAAGTCAGGCATGTTGAAGTAATAGGTTGTGCCACCCTTACTTGTCATGAAATAGCATATAGTAAATGATAAAATACATCATACTTTCACTGTAATTATGTCAAGGATTATAAATTACTTTTAGAATGGTTGGTAGCGCTATATAACAACGATATAGATAATTGTGTGGTCTTCTTGCGACAGAATTGGACTTACTAAATTTGCTGAGTTATTTATTAGCATATGTTGACATACGCAATTAATTATAATTAAATTCTATGATTTGGAATTTCTGAAGACCAAACCATAAGGAATATAATTAACTCTGCCATCTATTTTATTGTGTTTGTTCGTTATGACAGCCTTAGGGCATTAAAATTGAACTTACAGATTTCCACATACATCTTGGCGGAGTGCTGCCATCTATCTTCGATTTGAAAAGGCTGAAGTATTAATTTGGTTTTGAGGTCATATAATTTACTTGTTGTATCAAGTTTGATATTGGTTTATATAGAATGGGGACTCGGAAAACTGGCGCTCATTCAAATGTATCTAGGACGAGTACACCACCCGCTGGAGGTGTATCTGATCTTAATATGGATGTACTATTGAAAGCATTGAGTGACATTAATTTAAAAGTCCAGGAATCAAATGTTGAGATCAGACAGGATTTGAAGAAATCGCTGGATGAAATAAATATTAAGCTTGAGTCAATCCCTGATCTTGAGAAGGAATTGGAAGAGTATAAAAAAACTATTGAACTAGTATCTACTAAATATAATGAGATTGCTAGACAATGTGAATCACTCCTTAATGAAAACAAAAATTTAAGAACAACCCAGAATGATCTTACTCAACAGGGTCATATAACACATCTCCAAATACAGAAATTAAAAAGTGATATTAACGAAATCAACCAATATCATCGCAATAAAAATTTAGAACTACATGGTCTGGATTTGACATTGATTCACAATGAGAATGAACTTAGAAACCATATTGATAAAATTGCAGATGCATTTGGTGTTCTTAATTATCATCAAGATGATATGGATATTATTCATCCACTTAAAGTGAACTCATATCTAAAACCAAATGTAACAGTAATTGTACAATTTAAGACTAGAACAGCTAGAGATAGATGGTTACTCAGGAAAAAAATAACTGTTTTGAATTCAGATCTTGATGGAACTTTAGCATCATCCAAAATATACATTAATGAAAATTTGATACCTGATTATAAACACTTATTCTGGCAGGCTAGAAGACTATTACATCAGGAGAAAATTAGGTATGCATGGGTAAGTAATGGAAAAGTTTTTGTGAAAGGTGGTGAATCTGACCCAAAAAGGAAGATACTAATACTTGAAGACCTATATGACTATGGTCTGATTCTGTGATTTTGACTGTCTCCCTAGACTGACACAAGATTATTAATCATTTCTATATCAGATTAATTAATTCTGATTTGTCTATCTATTGAGGTTTTTCACTCTTATTGGTGAGAGAGAAGGGGGTATATTTTTGTTTTTATTTATTTTTTTTATTTTTTTAATCATATAAGATTATTGTGAATTCAATACTTAGTCTGTTTACTGACTTAATACTATGGGATAAGATTGGAATTTGGGGGTGTTTACACTGTTGTGACTTGACTCATGTTCATGTTTTAATAGTGATAATATATGTATACAAATGTAATGGTTGATAGTGATTACTTTGTGAATTGTTTATTACCTTGAGATTTTTCACTTACCTATGGTTTGATTGGTTAAATAATACGTTATGTTAATTTAGTTCTTTGGATTATGATGGAAGGTGTCAAGATTAGTTTATGTGTGAACTACACTTTGAATTTTTGTTTTGTTTTCTTACGTGTGTTTTGGTAGTTGGTTTTATTTTTTACAGTTTTGTTTATCGTGCATAATACTATGCTTACCACTGTGATGTAATAGAAATAGAAATTTTACCTCTTTATTTTTGGAACTGATTGTTTAACTTGTACAAAATTCTAGCGGATAATGCTTACCTTGGCATTCCTTTCTAGCGATGGGAACATTTCATACACGTGTTTTCCGGTCTTTGTTGATGTTATTTGTCCTAAAGTCCGTTGTATGCGATGACTGGCTTTACTTCTCACACTTTTCGCTGGGTATACTCATTGGATCTTTGCCTTAGGATTCCAAACACATCAATTTTTACCGTTCTTTATACTCGAAATTTTCGCCCATCCTCTGGGCATTTTCAGGAGCGTGGCGACTTTACCACTGATGTTCGTGGTTAACTTCGTGCTAATGGAGTCCGATACTCCTTGTTGCCATTCGTCGGATATACTTTCCTGGATATATTTCGTTATCAAGCCCGGCTGGCGCCATCTATGTTTCATTAAAACAACTTTTTTTTTTATTATTAATTTTTTTTTAATTTCTTCTCCGATCCTGGTTTTCTTGTCTTTTTTGCCAGTTTTTCTTTTGTTGTCGTTTTTCTTGTCTTATTAGTTCTTTCCACAGGCCCGATAATGTGCTAGAGTCGTTCTGGTTACATACCCTTGCTTTATTTTTATAGATTAATATTGCTTCTTCCCTCCTCATTTGCCTTTCCGATTTTTTATTCTTTTTTAGCATTTTAATTTCATCAAATTTTGGGAATGTCCGGTTTTCCATGCAGACATGGAAGACATGGAAAACCGGACATTCCCAAAATTTGATGAAATTAAAATGCTAAAAAAGAATAAAAAATCGGAAAGGCAAATGAGGAGGGAAGAAGCAATATTAATCTATAAAAATAAAGCAAGGGTATGTAACCAGAACGACTCTAGCACATTATCGGGCCTGTGGAAAGAACTAATAAGACAAGAAAAACAACAACAAAAGAAAAACCTGCAAAAAAGACAAGAAAACCAGGATCGGAGAAGAAATTAAAAAAAAAATTAATAAAAAAATTGTTTTAATGAAACATAGATGGCGCCAGCCGGGCTTGATGAAATATATCCAGGAAAGTATATCCGACGAATGGCAACAAGGAGTATCGGACTCCATTAGCGCGAAGTTAACCACGAACATCGGTGGTAAAGTCGCCACGCTCCTGAGGATGCCCAGAGGATGGGCGAAAATTTCGAGTATAAAGAACGGTAAAAATTGATGTGTTTGGAATCCTAAGGCAAAGATCCAATGAGTATACCCAGCGAAAAGTGTGAGAAGTAAAGCCAGTCGTCGCATACAACGGACTTTAGGACAATAACATTAACAAAGACCAGAAAACACGTGCGTGAAATGTTCCCATCGCTAGAAAGGAATGCCAAGGTAAGCATTATCCGCTAGAATTTTATACAAGTTACTTAGAAATATCGCACGTAAAAGAGAATAGTAGAATGATTAGAGCTATATAATAGTCAGAATTAGAACTACTAATTGGAATTGATTGTTTAACTTTATATTCTTTTCATTTTCTTTTCTGAGTATGAGTTGGTGGTGGTGGTGTTATCTATTTTAGTTTTGGAGTGGTTAATGTGACCTGAATTTGGATTTTGGTCTCTGTCTTATTAATTTTGATTCAATTTTATTGTTTTATAAAAAAAAAAAAAAGGAAGGAAATAATAGAAATGGGGAAAAGGGTATAGAACAAAGGTGGAAAAATGATGTGAAGGGGAAAATAGGGAAGGAAAAGTGAAATGAGTGAGAAAAGGGAAAAGCTCTTATGAATAGGTATTCCATAGGGGCATTTTATTATTCATAATACATGATTCATAAGATGATTATATTTTGGCAAATTTGCTGTTTATCTTTTGCCTAATAGGTATTCATTAGTCATCAGTTTTTGCCTTCTGTATATTTCGGCTTATCATGTTCAATGTCATGTACTACTAATTGTGATTTGATTGTAAATTTTTTTTTCTTCTACAAGGCTAGACGGTGATTGATTTGTTTATCTTCTGTTTATTATATTTCTATGTTTGGTGATTTATCATTTTGTAATTACAAGTTACATTTTTGTCTGGCATAGTGAATTGGACACCCGTTTAATAAAAAGTGGTTTGCATTTTATGAGATGATACCTTGTTTCCTTAAATTTCATAATCTTACTCCCTATATTTTTAATAATGATGAGATGGTGTGTAGTAGGATGTGGCAAGACACTGGGATGTATAATTTTAGTAAAATGTGGCAAGGGGTGGCATTTGGTATTTTGTATTTTGTTTTTGAATTAGGTTAATTCAAATAAGATTTTTAATTTTTTATATAGTATATTATAAATTGTACTTGGATGCTCTGTTAATTGATGTTTGGTCTTCGTATGTGGTATGCGATTGTTAATAATAATGAGTGACATATATACACTACAGCAAGTTTCTAATCTGTTGTCTGATGACTTTAATCATGCCTTGAAATTAATTTATATAAATGCCAGATCTCTTATGTCTAAGGTTACTCTTGTTGAGGCATTGATTCAGGCGACCGGATCGGGGATTGACATACTCTGTTTAACTGAGACATGATTTCCGACTCAAACTTATAGTATTGATATACCTGGTTATAAAATATTTTTCCATAATAGAATTAAAACAAAGAGAGGTGGAGTGGCAATTTATGTAAATACTATTCACCAAAATTATTCTTTGATAACAGATTTAACTGTTATTGACCCTTATATAGAAATTTTGACAATTGAAAATGAATATTATATTGCGGGCGGTCGTAGTGAGCGATGGGTTTGCCTCCTCGGAGCGCTCTGTGGTAACAATGGCACACACAACAGCAACTAGGGCCTCTGTGAATCTTGGAGAGGTGCAAGCTAGTTCTGTGTGACATTGGCGAAAAGACCCCAACTCACTGGGTTTTGTTCCAGAATATTTAGGTTGAATGACCAACTGGAACCCTCAGCTGTGGGCTAATCCCCCACACTGATGTACTTACCTGATTAAAAAGACAAAAAGAAATATTAAGAATGACTCAAGTGTGGGATATGGTGGACCTACCACACTTGAGAAGGACGGTCCACCACAGAATCGACCTGGACTTTCTAAACGGCGTATAAGAAAGCGATCTCGGCTGAGTGAATGTAAGATTGGTGTATGGAATACTAGAGGTATAAATGGCAAGATGAGTGAGGTGATTGAGGAGATGAATAAGTATAGACTGGATGTGCTGTGTGTAAGTGAAACCAAAAAGAAGGAAATTGGGGTAGAAGAAGTGAATGGCACGGTGAGTGTGTGGTCTGGAGTATTGGATAATATGAGAGGACAGGCTGGTGTAGGTGTGATTTTAAGTGAAAAGATGAAGAACAACTTGATTCACTATAGTTGCATAAGTGAGAGAATTCTCTGGATTCGTTTGAAAGTGAAACTTCAGAGAATTGTAATTGTTGTAGTGTATGCTCCTTGTGACTTGGAGCCTTCTGAAAAGAAAAATTTCTGGAATGAGCTAAAAGCTGTTTTGAGCCAGTTTGGTGCTAAAGAAAAAGTTATAATAGCAGGGGATTTCAATGTTAGAGTAGGTGTGCAGAATGCAATTTCTGACAATTTTCTGGGTAAGTTTAATAATTCTTGTGTGAATGATAATGGTGAAAGATTAATTGAACTCTGCATTGAGAATGGTTTGTGTGTATCTAATACATTTTTCAACCACAAGTATATCCACACATATACTTGGGAAAATCGTACTCTTGGTCAAAAGAGTGTGATAGATTTTGTTGTTTACGATCAGCGTTTGAAACACTTAGTTGTTGACACCCATGTGATGAGAGGTGCGGATGTTGGTTCTGATCATTACTTGGTAGCGTCACGAGAGAAACTTAATGTTGGTTGGAGGAAAAGGAATAGGAAGAGACCCAGGATAGAAAGAATAAAGGTTGATAGGCTCCTTGAAGATCATCAGCGGTATTCTGACTTACTCAGAGAATGACTGAAAGATCTGAACTCTCGTGAGAGGGATGTAGAAAAGAAGTGGGAATGTTTTAAGAACTGTGTTGTCACTGCTGCTAAAGAGGTCTGTGACACCACAATAGTGGGTAACAATAGAGGTGATGCTTGGTGGAATAGTGAGATTGATGAGGCAGTAAAGAAAAAGAAGGAAACCTATTTGGGGATGTTGCAAGGTAGAGTCTCTGTGGATGAATATCGCTGTAAGAAGTGTGAAGCTGCTACGCTGGTTCGCCACAGTAAGGCAAAAGATAGGAAAGAGAAAGTGGAAAGGCATGAACTGGCTTTTTGGAAAGATAAGAAGTCCTTCTGGAAGCACATGAGACTCAGGAAAAATAGGAGAAACAAAGTTGTAAGTTGTGTGAAGAATGAGATTGGGGAAATGATATGGGAGCCCAATGAGTTAAGTGACAGATGGGGTGAATACTTCTGTGAGTTATTAGATCAGGAAAGCAAAGATGATTCTGAGACAGATGCAGATGATGTCACAATGAGGGATGAAAGCACAGGAGGGATCTCAAGAGAAGAAGTGTGTAAAGCTCTAAAATCTCTTCAGAATGGTAAGGCTCCAGGAGTTGATGGCATAACTGCAGAGATGTTGAAATATGGTGGTGACTCTATAACTGACTGGTTAACTGAAATTTGCCAGTTGTGCTGGGAGTTAGGAATGGTCCCTCAGGATTGGAAGGATGCTATCATTGTTCCCTTGTATAAGGGAAAAGGTGATCAGACTGAATGCAAGAACTATCGTGGTATTAGCCTACTGAGTGTGCCAGGGAAAGTGTTTGGTAAGGTTGTTATTGAAAAAGTACGGGGTCTTACATCATTGAAAGTGTGGGATGTTCAGAGTGGTTTTTTGCCTGGTAAAGGCTGCACTAACCAGATTTTTGCATTACGCATGATGATTGAAACATATCTGGATGTTGGGAAGAAAGTTTTTATTGCCTTCATAGATTTAGAGAAAGCTTACGACCGAGTGAATAGGGCACTTTTGTGGAAGGTATTGAATAAATATGGTGTTACTGGGAATCTACTTAATAGTGTAAAAGCCATGTATGCTGGTAGTAGAGCTTGTGTACGAGTGAATGGTGTTTTATCAAAATGGTTTTCCATTGGTGCAGGAGTTAGACAAGGTTGTGTAATGTCACCATGGCTGTTTAATATATTTATGGATGCATGCATGATGCCAAAATAGATAATAGTGGTTTATGTCTTGGTGATATCCGTGTGTGCAGATTGCTGTATGCTGCTGACACTGTCCTGTTGGCAGAGAGCAAAAGTGAGTTGCAGAGTATGTTGACTGGGATGCACGAAGTTTGCATGAAATTCAAACTGAGTATAAATAAGGGAAAAACCAAAGTTATGGTGTTTGAGAGAGAAACAGGTAGCACTGAATGTAATGTAAGTATAAATGGATCTGTGATTGACCAGGTGAGTGAGTTTGTGTATTTAGGAAGCATGTTTGACAGAGAGAACAAGTTGGATGGTGAAATCAGTAGGCGAGTGAATTCTTCTTTGAAAGTCATAGCTGCTCTGGGAGGTTTTCACAGGAATGATGGGTTCTCTAGAGAGTCCCGCATGGCTGCGTATGAAACAGTAATTGTTCCTACTCTGATGTATGACAGTGAAACCTGGGTACTGCAGAAGAAACATAGGAGTCATTTGTGTGCTGGAGAAATGCGTTACTTACGTGGGGTTTGTGGCAAGACACGACACGATCTGATTGTGTGAGGAATGAAGATGTATTGCAGTTGTGTGATGTAAAGCAAAATGTTGTTAGCAAGGTGGAGACCAATATGCTTCGGTGGTTTGGCCATGTTGAAAGAATGAGTGATGAAATGCTTACTAAGAAAATATTTTCAGCCCAAGTGGCAGGAAGGAAAGGCAGAGGAAGAAGGCCAAGGAAGACATGGGTGGATCAGATTCAGGAGTGTCTGCATGAGAAAAAGATTATGAGTATGAAGAATAAAAGATCTTGTGTACGGCGTGTAATGGATATCAGTGAAGCAGGAGTCGTATGTCAAGATCGCTGTAAATGGCGAAGTTTGATACGACAACAATAAGTAAAAATATCTGGAAGTTTGTATTTCTTTTTGGAGCTAACCTCTGAATCTAGAGAACAGCTTAGTGATATGTATGTATGTATGTATGTATGTAAATGAATATTATATAATAATGGTTTGTTATCGCCCTCCGAGTTCTAACTTATCCTTATTTATTAATAAACTATTTGAAATTCTTAATTATATCAACTTGACAGGTAAAAGGGGTTTCTTGTTGGGAGACCTCAATATGGATATTTCCCAAAATAACTTACAAACTCAACAATTTATTCAATTGCTAAATACTGTCGGGTTTAGCAATACAATTACATCTCCAATGAGATTAACACCAGTAACTGAATCTACCATTGACCTATCTCTTACGAATGCTCCTTTAGAGTTGACTCTTTCAGGAGTTATAGTTTATGATATTAGTGACCATCTACCAATTTTTACATTTTACAAACATACATATGCTATAAATAAAAAAAAATTAATATAGCAACTCGATTAATAAACAATAATACGTTAAATAAATTCTATAATCTATTACAACATATAAAATGGAAAAATGTTTTACAGTTAACTGATCCAAATCTTTTATGTGGCAGCTTTGCATAAGTGTTAAATGAATTATACATCCAAGCCTTTCCAATTTTACTTAACAAGAAGAAAGCTAAAAAGCAACGTAAACCATGGCTCACTAGACATCTATTAAACCGAATTAATAAAAAAAAATTATTATACTCAAAATTTATAAAAAGTAAACTACATACTGATTTTCAAATATTTAAAACATATAGAAATAAATTAAATTCTGATATTAGGAAATTTAAAAGAGAATATTATACTAATATCTTTTCTCAAAACGATTTTAAATTAACTTGAAAACATTTAAACAGATTACTGGGTAAATCTTCAGGTTCAATTACACCACAATACCTAACTAATTTAACCAAAATAATTAAATCCAAACAAGATATAGTCAATGAAATCAATAATCACTTTATATTAGCTCCGCAAATTCTTAAACAACAAGTTTTACTTACAAATTCTCAATATCATCAGTACTTTCAGAATTCACACCAATCAAACACGTTTCACTTGCATAAAATTACACGATCTGGACTTTTACACTTGTTGTTGCAAATTAATGTTAATAGTGGACCTGGATATGATGAAATTTCACCATTGGTTATCAAACATGTGGCTCATATTATTGTGGAGCCACTTTTGTTGATTTATAATTCTATATTTACTACAGGCATATTTCCAGATGCTTTAAAAATAACTAAAATTACTCCCAAATACAAGAAAGGTTCGATAAACGAAGCAATTGTCGGCCTATTGCAAATTTGACTATTTTTGCTAAATTGCTAGAAAAATTAATTTACATTAGATTACTTTCCTTTTTAAAAAAATACAACATATTTAACAAAAATCAATTTGGCTTTTTGCCAAATAAATCAACAGAGCTTGCAATTTCATTTACACATAATTTAATCCAACAAAATGCTATAAAAAATCAATCAACAATTGCAATTTTCTTAGATTTATATAAGGTTTTTGATACGCTAAACCATGATATTCTACTAACCAAATTATTTTGTATTGGAATTAGGGGTTCTACATATAATTTATTCAAAAGTTATTTATCAGCTAGAAAGCAATATACTGTGATTGATATGACATGGTCCTCAATGGGAGGTGTGATTTCTGGAGTGCCGCAAGGTTCGGTCCTTGGTCCTATATTATTTAATTTGTATATTAATGATCTCTTTACAGTGGTAAAAGATAATGATTTAATTTTATTTGCTGATGATGCAACAATCTTATTAAAGGGTAATAATACTTTAGATCTTACATCCAGAATAAATGCACAACTTGTGTTGGTGATAAATTGGTTAAATAGCAATGAATTGATTATTAATATAAACAAGTCCAAGGCTATGATCTTTTCGAAACTACAAATACTACAATCTATGAGTGACATGGTGGTCTTGAATGGAGTTAAAATTGATTTTGTGAATAGTCATTCTTACTTGGAAGTATTGATCGAAATGATATGAAATGGAATATGCACATTAACAACCTGACTAATATAATATCTAGAAACATTGGGGTAGTTAGTAAGATTATGATAAATTTGTCCCCTAAAATAATGATACTTTTATACTACACAAACACATATAAATTACTGTATACTGGCATGGGGGCAAACAACACAATATAACTTAAAAAAAAATACAGGTATTACAGAATAGATATATAAGATTAATAGACCTAAAAACTCTTAATTATTCTATACCTAATTTTACCTTCAGGTCAGAAGTAAATCCCAATAAATATAATATACTTACAATAAAACAATTATTTGACTATAATCTTGGCAAAATAATGTTCAGAAGAATTAAAAATGATTTATATCATGACTTAATATCATTAAATATTCGTACTCATACTTATGAAACCAGGAATCGATCAACACTCATACCTAATTTCCCTCGGACAGAAACAATTAAAATGAATATTAATTATTCGGGTCCAAAACTTTGGAACTCCTTGCCTTATGACATAAAATCTATTAACAATTTTGACCTATTTAAAAAAAAAATCCAAGTATCACCTTACTAACAAGTCTCTCAATTAGTGCTGAGTTGACCTGATCTGATCGCTGGATTGATTTCACGGCTTATGAATAGACCTCGCATCTGTATACACTTATGTATTTATTTCATCTTTCAGTTATATTCAATGGGCCTTTGACTTGTCTTTTGTATTGTTATTTGTTGTTCGTGTCCTTTTTTTTTTTTAGTACTAGGGGTGGATGGGCTATGTCAGGCCTTATGGACTTTTCCCTCCTCCTCCTGGTTGCTACATTTTTTGTAATTGATTACCTATATTGTTTGTATTTTGAATTGTAATATGTGACAACTGAAAAATGAATAAATGAAAATGAATTTGCTAGCAAATGAGTTGAACACCACAACACCAGTCTGAAAACAGACCTACACACCAAAAAGATTTTCATTACAACCATAATTTCAGTTCATTTTTGCATTCTTCTCTGAATGTGTGCCGCCGCTCCATATAGATATCTAGGCATGCTAGGAACTAAATTAACTGTGGTTTGGGAGAGTAATGTCATACAGAACAAACTAGTCCAGTAAAAACTCCCAACACTGATCAGGGAAATGCTCTAAAAGAGCAGTAACCAAGTGAGAAGCTAAAAACTTGTTAACAGAGGACTTTAAGCAGAGATGTGCTCCAGCCCTCCCAAATAACCTAGGTGAGCCAAGGAAATGCATAGGGGAGAAAAAAATGTGAGCTGTAGTTTTACAATTTCAAGATTTATTCATTCCTAAAAAGGAGAAATTTCCTTCCATCAATGCTTCACTGCAGTGCACCATTTTTAAAATGCCATAATTTGCACACAAACTTCTTATATATATATATCATCATCATCATCATTGTCAACCATTATCAATCCACTGCTGGACGAAGGTCTCCCCAAGTTTCCTCCACAACGGTCTGTCTTGTGCCAGTCTCCTCCATGTCACCCCTGCATACTTTCGAATTTCATCCACCCATCTCCCATGTGGTCTTCTTCTGGGTCTTTTCCTGTCCCTTGGAATCCAATCTAAAATTTCAGCTGTCCATCGATGATCTGTCCTTCTGGCAGTATGTCCAGCCCATTGCCATTTCAGGGATTTAACTCTGATCATGATGTCTTCCACTCTTGTCATTTTTCGGATCCACGAGTTCCTCTTCTTATCTCTCCTGGTTACACCAAGCATGCACCTCTCCATGCTTCTTTGAGTTGTCTGCAGCCTTTGTATGTCTCTTTTAGCTATGGTCCACGTCTCCGCACCATACGTAAGCACTGGAAGGATGCATTGATCAAACACTTTTCTTTTAAGACATAATGGCATATTGCTCTTGAAAATTATGCTGTTTCTTCCAAAAGCTCTCCAGGCAAGTTTTGTACGCCGATTAATTTCTTCATCAATGTGACCCTCACTTGATATCTGCTGTCCAAGATAAACGTACGTGTCTGTTATCTCCAGCTTTTCTCCATCAATCGATAAATCTTCATTTCTTGTAAAAGCATTGAACATCACTTTTGTCTTCTGAAAGTTCATTTTTAATCCCACTTCTTTACTCTTGTCAGCAAGTTCCTGGATCATACTCTGCAGCTCTGATGGGGTAGTTGCAAAAATGACTACGTCATCAACAAAACGAAGGTGGGTTAGATAATCTCCATTAATCTTTATCCCCTTGTTTTCCCAGCTCAGTGACTGAAAAACACCCTCCAATGTGGCATTAAAGAGCTTCGGAGATATGGTGTCACCTTGTCTCACTCCCTTTCCAATTTTTACGTGTGTTGTATTTTCAAACAGCCTAATCTTTGCACTTGCATTTTCATAGATGTTATTAATAATATTAATGTATGCATCTTCAATACCGCAGGTTTTCAGAGCCATTGTAACTGCTGATGGTTTCACCGAATCAAAGGCTTTTTCATAATCGATAAAAGCCATGCACAATGGAAGTTCATATTCCCTCGCTCTTTCAATTAGTTCTCTCAGCACGTGGATATGATCTATTGTGCTGTAGCCACTCCTGAATCCAGCTTGTTCTCTCGGTTGAGCCATGTCCAGTGTTACCTTCAAGCGGTGTGAAAGAACTTTAGTGAAGATTTTATAAACTACTGATAGGAGGCTGATAGGTCTGTAGTTTCCGAGATCCTCAATGTCACCTTTCTTATGTAGCAGGATCACTGTAGCGGTGTTCCAATCCTCAGGAATCTTTCCTTCATTAAGGCATCGAGTGAAAATTTGGGCGAGTACTGTTTCGATTTCTCCACTTGCTTCTTGTATGATGTCTACAGTAATTCCATCTTCTCCTGGAGCTTTTCCTCGCTTCATGTTCTTGATTGCATGTGCAACTTCTGCTGGAAGGACTGGAGGAACTCTGGTACTGGTATCTTTCATGATGTCTGGAGTGCATATATCATCCCTTTCATATAATTTGGAGTAGAAATCTTTCACTCTTGTCAAAATTTCGCCTTTATTTCTTGTTACAGAACCATCTTCTTTTCTCAGTGCCATAATCTGTTTTCTTCCCTTACTGAGATGTCCCTTTGCTATCTTTAGGCTTTGGTTGTTTTCAATTGCTTTCCTCACTAGTTCACAGTTGAATTTCCTTACGTCTTCAGTGATACTTTTTCTTACTGTCTTGCATAGCTCTATATATTCCACTTTGGAAGTCACATCTTCTTTAGTTGTCCTCATCTCTCTTCTTTTTTGCATCAACATTTTGGTTTTTCCTGATAATTTGTTCACATGCAACTTGTTCTTAGACCCAGCTAATTTTGTTGCTGTTTCCATAAGAGCTTTGGTTACTTTTCTGTTAACTTCAGAGATGTCCACTTCTTCCGATGTTAGGCCTTCTAAAGCAGAGAACCTGTTCTTCAGTTCTAACTTGAAGGTATTATGGTGTTTTTTAAGGTTGGTTATGTCAACAGATTTTGTTTGTCCTATGAGCTTGCCACGTTCAAGTTTAGTGTTGAGGTGCATCTTACATCTCACCAATCTATGGTCACTACCTGTGTTGAACTTGTTTAGCACACTGCAGTCTTCTATGACGAATTTTTTGTTACACATAATAAAATCAATTTCACTTTGCGTCCCATTTGGATGTCTCCATGTCCATTTCCTGTGTGGCTTTTTCTTGAAGAAGGAGTTCAAGATGAAAAACCCTTCTGCCTCTGCAAACTCAACGAGAGTATTTCCACGCTGGTTTCTGTTGCCGTGACCAGAATTTACCTACCGAAGTTTCATTCTGTTGCCGTTGCCCTATTTTTGCATTGAAATCTCCCATAATTATTTTCAAGTGCTGCTTACCTTTTATTATTTAGATGACAAATTTCCTCATAAAATTCTTCAATTTCTTCTTCAGGATGACTTGTGGTGGGTGCATAAGTTTGAATAATCTGAGCCTGGTATCTTTTCGAGAGTTGGATAACAAGTCGTGCAGCTCTGTCAGAGGAACTTTCAACTTCTACAACTTTATCCTTCAGTTTCTTGTTTATTATAAATCCAACACCACTAGTTCTGCCAGTATCTGTCCCACGATAGTAGAAGAGATGTCCACTTTTCAGTTCGATGAGATCTTCTCCTTTTCTCCTTACCTCACTTAGCCCCACGATGTCCCACTTGATCCTTTGTAGTTCCTCTTCCAATTCAAGAAGCCTTGAATCAGAAGATAGGGAGCGTCCATTGTAAGTAGCCAAGGTCAGCATCAGATGGCAGCCTAGTCCGGTCCTCCGGGGATTCTTAGCACCCTCTGCCTTCATGTCGCACTGGCCGCTGCCTTGGCCAGGTACATTCCAGCTGCCGGAGACTGAGGGCCAAGATTTAAGTTAATATATATATATATAGTATATATATATATATAGTATATATATATAATTTTTCCCCCAGGAATAAAAATATTTTCTGTTATCGTATGACTACAGATTTCAAAGATATCCTTATATACGTGTAATTTCCTTGAAGATTTCTGAGGGATGCCTTACAGGTCTCTGCCCGATTTGAAATGGAGCAGGCCTGTTCCTCTGCATAAGAAAAATTCAGACTCAATGGAAGAACTGTCATACTCTCTGTCTGCTGAGTGTGCCAGGGAAAGGTCATCATTGTCTACAAGGTCTCACTTCAGAGCACTTGTGGGATGTACCAAGTGGTCTTGTGCCTCAGAAGGGCTGCAGTACCTAGATTTTGTATTATGTACCACGTTGAAAAGGTATCTATCTGTCTGTTGGTGAAAAGGTTTGTGCTGTCCTCCTAGATTTAGAGAAAGCATGTGAACCTGGAAGGTCTTGAATAATGGAGGTATAACAACTGGGAATATGCTTCTTAGTGCAAATTTAAAGTCAGTCACAAAAGTCAATATGTGTGCGCACACCCTTCTCTTCAATATGTAACTATATAACAAGACAATGAGCATCTGGGAGACCTCGCATGTTACGAACCTTCTGTTTTACAAGTGCAACAACACTGAAAAATACTAAATGATTGAAACAAAATAAATTCACAAGTCTTGATGCCTGTCAAAATTTCAATTTTCTCTAATTATGGTCTCATTTGCTTGATTTACAATTGAGACACGTGGTTTCGGGTGCTGGACACAAATTTTGAAGCTAAAGTTAACATTTTGCAGTTTGAAGCCCCCTTAAAAATTTAATCCCTTCCTAGACAAATTTAATAAGCGCCATCATGGGTGAAAGGAGGCTCACCTGCTAATCAGGTTTTTATAAAAATTTGGCCACTCAGTGTATATAAAATATAAATGATGATATGTGCATTAAGATGTATAAAACTTGGTGGGAGTGCTTCTGGAAGAAACACTACAATTTTCAAGGGCAATTCACCATTTATGTCCTAAAAGAAAAGTGTTTAATCAATGCAAGCTTCCACTTGTTACTTGTGGATCAGAGACATGGACTTTAATTAAGAAAGATATTCAGAGGAACAGACAATTCAAAGAAGCGTGGAGAAGATGCACGCTTGGCATACCCGGGAAAGAGAGCAGTAAGAATACATGGAATGGAGAAATGACACCAGTTGATGACATCGTGATCAAAGTCAAGACCCTGCAGTGGCATCGGCCTGGGCAAACTGCTTGAACTGATCACAAACCAAAACAGCTGAAGTACCAGATTGGATACCAAGGAAGATGAAAAGAAACACAAGAGGACAGCCATGCGACATGGGTGGATGACATTGGAAAGCGTGCAGGAGCAACTTTAAGAGACTCGGTCAAAATAGACAGCTATGCAAAAAGACTTGGGGAGACCTTCCTCCAGCAGTGGAATGGAAATAGTTAATGATACATCACAGGACAGGAACACAGCATTTTGTGGTGTAAAAACCAAAACAACTGAAATAAAACATTGGGTACCAAGGGACATGAAAGAACCCAGCAGAACACTGCATAGGAGATGGGTGGATGCAATTGGAATGTGTGCAGGAATAATTTGAAAGAGACTGCATCAGGATCTATGGGAAAGACTTTGGGAGACCTTCCTCCAGCAGTGGATTGAAAATGGTTTAGGATATACACACCAGGAACACAGTATTTTGTGGCAAAACTGAAATGCAATATTGGCTACCAAGGGACACGAAAAGACACAGAAGAAAACTGCATGGGAGATGGGTGGATGAAATTGAAAAGTGTGCAGGAGCAATTTGCAAGAGATTGAGTCAAGATCTGTGGAAAAGCCTTAGGGAGACCTTCCTCTAGCATTGGATTGTAAATGGTTAATGATGTACATAACAGAAGCACAGCATTTTGTGGTATAAAAATGCCTAGTTACACCTGTGCCATCACATGTGGATCAGAAAGATGGGTGTATTCAAAACTTTCTTTATCTGCATGTGACTCTGTTCATTAATGGGTTAAAATGCAGACAGTTAAACTTGTAACATGCCAAAGCAAGTAGACAAGTCTAATGTAATATTCATGTCACTTGTTCATCCTAACATATTAAAAAATAAATAAATAAATAAATAAAAACTCAGAAACACATGCACCAGTGCTGTACTGCAATCATTAAAAAAAAAAATCCATGTTTTTCTTGGGAAGGCATGGATGAAATGATTTCTGTAACTTTCTGCCCGTTCAAAATATCAGAATAAAAAAGTAAAAATACATGGGAATTCCTGGAAGATTTTAAAGAGACCAGATTCCAGTGGACTCCTGGTCAACGGACGTTCTCTCTCTGGAAATTACTGTTTCAAACACAGATTTTGCACGAGGCAATTGGAAGGGCTCTTTTTCGTCCAAAATCCTTACAGAATTTCAAGATCCATAGGGCTTAAGTTTGGAATCACTGAGAATGGAATATGGTTCTTCCTAATGGTGGAAGATAATTTTGACTTGCAAATTTACCAGTTGCTTTTTTTTTTTTTTTTTTGTACCAGACAACATTGCATGATGAATTTTAGGCTGACAGTCTTAAAAAATATCTAAACTAGTCCATAGCAAACCAACCCTGCCCTCAAACACAGTGTGCTTTCCACCGACGGAGCTGTCAAATCCGAATCTTTACACCACAGTTTCCTAGAAATATGCTCATTCCTTGATTCTGTAATAACTGCACCACGTTCGACGGGTCTGCTGAAACCGGCGGCTCTGTCCTTACCACCTAATATTCCTAATATCTCTCTCTCCACTGTGTCATTTTTTACTTGCTGGCTAGACTACTTACCTCAGTTACATGTGGTGCCACTGTCCTTTACTTACCTTTTTCCTGCCTAAAATGTATGCTTTATTCACCTTACCTCTTTCGTATCTATTGACTGCTCAATTACTGCGTAAATTCCTTGAATTCAAAAGAGGCATTCTTTGGAATTCCTTGAATTCTTTGGAAAGCGCACTGCGTCTTATATAACAACCATCCTAACATTTTTCATTCCAACTGTGTCTTTGGAGTAAATGCCCTGAAATATATCATGCAATGTGCCCATCCTATTTGCACAGAAAAGTTTATCAGAAATCATCAAAAGAGAAGCTATTCCATTCCCAATACTAAGTGCAAAATGGGTTACACCAGGCAAAATATTTGCCCTCATTTTGGGCAATGTGTTTGTCCTTTTTAACTACCAAGGAACATTCTTTTTCTTTTATTTCAAGATTTTCCAGCTTCTGGCAGATCGACTTGACCTGTCGGTGCTGCTGCTTCGGTGACACGAAACAAAGGTCTGCAGTGTCAAAGCCTAATAATTAACAGTTTTTTTTCTCTCTTTCTAGGAGGTGGGGAGTGGACAGCTTTTTCATATATTCTCATTAAGCGAACAGCATTCATGCTGATCGACCTTACCAGCATGACTGGGGACAAAAGAACAATCAACTAGAGAGGTGACCTGAATGAATGCTTAGCAAGCAGTATATCTTAAAAGAGAAGGGTCTGATCAACGCATCCCTCCAGTCCTGATGTATGCAGCAGAGACATGGACCTTAAATGAAAAAGACACACAAAGGCTGCAGACATCTGAAGAAAGCACGAAGAGATGCAAGCTTGGTGGGACCAGGAGAGACGAGAAAAGGAAACTCATGGATCCGGAAAACAGCAACAGTGGAATCCCTGAAATTGCAAGGCGTTGGACATGTTGCTAGAAGAACGGATCACCAAAATTTTAGACTGGATACCAAGGGACAGGAAAAGACCATGTGGGAGATGGGTGGATGAAATACGAAAGCAGGCTGCAGAGCCATGGAGTAGACTGGCTCAAGACAGATTATTGTGGAACAAACTTGGGGAGACTTTCATCCAGCACTGGACAATAATGGTTGACAATGATGACATAAAAATATATGTAATACACACACGTACAATGCTTGAAAAATAACATGTCCTAGATGCCCAGGGCAAGTAAAATATTGGCCTGGGCAGGTAAATAAAAAATTTGGTTACCCAGTTCATGCAAGTAAATTTAAAAATAAAGTTTGGAATAGAATTTCTCAGTACAAGACAGTCGTCTCATTTCGCTGCTAGTCACCGCAAGTTGTATCATTCTTTCGGAGTATCAAGGATAGAAGAATATCACTTCTTTAATTGTATTATGCTGTAGGTCCAGAAATTGGAACCACGTGTAGTTTCGCCCCAAATGTATACGGTCAGATGCGGGATGTGTGCTTCTAATAGCCTCTAGTGTTGAGTGACAAAGGGCAAAAACTTGAATAAAACAAGCATAGCAGAATCACTAAATTTCTCAAATACTAATTTCATCATCATGCTAATTTTCAGCATCATCATCTTAAAACTTGAGATATATGCTTTTGTGCATTGAATATTTTGAATACAGTCTCAGGGAAATGCAAAACATGTACAAAAGTTAAAATTTTTTTGACTTAAAAAAAAAAAAGACCAACAGAATAATGCAGGGTTATGATTTGTTGTCTTGTGAGAAAAACTTTTCTCTGTGGGCATCTAGCTTTTACTACCTGGGCGGGTAAAAAATTTCTGCACGTGTAACTTTAGAGGTTATTGAAGCTCTGACAGACACACATATACATTAACATGTATTAATTCTGAGCTGCTCATCTTTATTGAGCCTGCCGGTACAGTAATTCTAGTAATATAATAACAAAAATCCCTAAAAAAACATTTCTCAGTTCCAGATTCTCAAATGAACTTGTCTATTTTACGGTTCTATGGAACACAGGCTCTGTTGCAATTTCACGTGAACTCGTGAACTCGCCACACTGCCAGTACCTCATGATCAGTCAAAGTATTGTTTTTTGTTTTGTTTTTACATTTACACATTTCTGAATTCAGTTTTAAAATGTTCCAACAGGTTGCAAAAGTCTGCAGTAGCAAACTAGATCAAAGTGAGCCTAAAATAAACACTAAAGTACTTAAGAATGAAAGAGAAACACCTGTAGCTCTTCTATGTACAATATTGACAAAATTTCCCTTGTAATCCTAACACTTCGAAAAAAAATGTTTAACTGTGTACTTCTCCCTATTTTTCTTATTTCATTAATTTCTCTTAGTTGAAGCAAAAACCATACACTCCTTGAAATTCCGTTGTGACAAATAGCCACTGTGGTGACCAAAGGAATAAAAATAATACACAGAAGCTTTGTGTACTCGGGGGAGAAAAAAAATATGAAAATTATATAAAACAAGTAACACTGCATAATATCACATATTATAAACAACAAGAGATCTCACTTTGTCTTTTTCTATAAAGAACTGTGCCAACATCACTGGATTTACACCAATAAAGTAATTCTGGTAAATGTGAAAAAAAAAAAAGCCAGCCTTCCAATTATTGGTCCTTCAAGTGGTAGAACACTAAACGGATATTAATGGAGTCTTTTATCTTTTGCTCCTGTGATGATAGGTGTCCACAGATGCCATGTAAGCAAAGTTGATGGACACATGGAATAGAACTATTTGAAGTGCTGATAATCAAAAGGCCAGACACATGCAAAAAAATAAAAGTGTGTTTACTGAATTTGATGATTGCAGAGATCATAATTGTTTCAATAAAAACAACTTCTCAGTCATTTCAGTGCTTGTAACTCAACATGTACCACAGATTCTTAAAAGATAAGATATTTTTTTCACTTCCTTAAGTTTGATCACTTAAGGTTCTGGGATGGATCTGTGTGACTCAAGGATTTCATTAAGCAATACACCTGCATACATTTAAGGCACTGTTTTCTTGTGCTTACACAGCCTGTGTGCATTTAAGTTTGATCACTTAAGGTTCTAGGATGGATCTGTATGACTCATAGATTTCATTAAGCAATACACCTGCATACATTTAAGGCACTGTTTTCTTGTGCTTACACAGCCTGTGTGCATTTGCTTTACGTTGAAAAACGGCTTACTACACATTGTTTCTTTTCTCTCTATAAATACATACGATCTCTCTTTTAACACGTAGAAACTAAGATTGTTATGACCTGCTTCTTAAATGCTACAACAAAACCTCTATGCCAGAGAAAACTGTTTCATTCATATTCACATTCATACAGTGAACTCAGAATCTCATTTACAAACAGAAACATTTTCAGTGCATTTCCCCCCCCTCCCATGTAATCATTGTGCTTAAGACTACAGAAACATTTTCGGTTCCTACACAGACTCAGCATGGTAAGAAGAACATAACATTTGAAATTGGGGCTTTTCTGCAAGAGTAGGAAGAGTTCCCTGAAAGGCACTGTTTTTGCAATGAATGTAATTATCCCAAGGGTGCAGCTGCAGTCTTGTATAGGGCGAAAAGACCAAATGATCAAAAAAGAATTCACAGCTATGAGCACCCCACAGTACTTGAACAGCTGAATGAAACTTGAGTTGCAAAAAGAAATTGCCTTCACTTCCCCAGCATTTTGATCCTGTTTGGGTGTCTAATAGCACTTCTTTTAAAGACAAATGTCACAATTTCATAACAGGAAGTGAGGACAAAGAAAAAAATGCCTGAAAGGCATCATCGTTCATTCATTGGGTGGCTACTTCACAAACGTGCACAAGCAAAGGGCACAAGTTTTGAAACATGAAATAATTCCTTCCACATGACAACATACAGTACATGCAACACTGTGTTTCTAAGCACGAGAATAATGGGATCTTGGACACCTTGAAGTAAAGTGGTAACAACACCCTGCCCAGACTACTTTAAGAATCTACAATTATCTTTGTCAACAGAAACAATTTACATAAAAAAAATAGTGTATTCCACAAAAGCAAAAAAAAACTTAGCACAGTTTTATAAC
This sequence comes from Macrothele yani, assembly GCA_039090855.1. Classification (NCBI taxonomy): domain Eukaryota; kingdom Metazoa; phylum Arthropoda; class Arachnida; order Araneae; family Macrothelidae; genus Macrothele; species Macrothele yani. Next base: position 179,689,340 of record CM077002.1, on the reverse strand, counting down.
ATGAAATTATTTAAACAAGAGCAAGTACCTTAAAATACACTGCTCTCCCCAACATTATTATTTTTTTAATTCATTTCAATAGACAAATTCAGATTTGCAACTGCCCCCCCCCCCAGAGGTGCAGTTGTCTAAGCTCTGGCTTATGACAATTCGTCTGTGAGGGGTATGGGTTCGAATCCCAGTGAGGCATGGTTAAACCTTTAATAATAAAAAATAGACCTGCAAACCTTTTATGGAATCTAGCAAGAATTTTAACACCCTGTCCACTGCTGAAATACCGTTCACTAGAAAACTAAATGTACTGTGAACTTAGAAATTAATATATATATATTTGACTTTCATTGGAAATATGCATTCTAAATAGCAAAACAAGGCAGATAACATTTTAAAACCATCAAAAGTCAGGTGTTTCCACAAGGAATGTTTCATATTTTTCACACATTGGGAAGGGGGCAGCATTTTCAGAAATTACCAGACAAACTAATGTAAAAAGCATTCAAAGTCACAGAAAGCATTTTATGCCTCTGAAGGAAATTCTAATTTAATCAGTCAATAAACTCACAAATCTCATAGCACAGGACAAGATCAAGGTTTGTTTTTTAACTGGTAGTGACCCAATCTGTGCACACAAAATTTCCTTTTATTACAAAGTTTTCAATAGAACAAGAGTGCATTGTCCTTAGACAGTTATTGCTCCATAAATATTTTGCATTCATGTTTTGATACTACGAAACAAGACTAAATCTTTATGTGCGTTTTCAATCTAAAAAAATCCAATATTGTTTGAACAGCGCCTCTGAAAGGCAGCTCAAAATGCACAGGTCATTCCTAATGATAACAAACAAAGAATTTTGTTTAACTTCAGTAGAACTGGAATTTTGCCTCCGGGGGACAAGTACAGCGGGAACTAAACAATCGGTTGACAAAGCGTTAACAAAGCGATGGATACTAAAGAAAATTATTTTAGACTCTTATTTTTAGAGTTGTGTACCCATGAAATACATAAAATAATCGTACTTACGTTATATTTGAACGCAGTGTAATCGCACTTCCATAATTGGTTGGTTTGTAGTATCGCAAGTAAAGATTACGTTCTTCATATGTGGGAACAAGCCGTTTATGATTCGACATCTGAAATAAGTCCTACCATTCGTGCAGTATCCAAACTTCCGACTGAGAATGATGGCCCCGTAGAAAATGCTTTCGGAACACAACCGAAACTAAAATTAGCCAATGAGCTTCGAGAAAATTTCAAATTCGACAGCTTGTAACAGAACTGGACTTGACTTCGACCTCTTCGCAAAGAGCGCTTGCTTGCGTTTCGTTTCTGAACGTCTTTCGGTAGCACGAAATTCTATTAGTTGCTAGTTGCAGAAGAACACCACTTTAACGACGTGTGTCAGTCTTACTTTCCCGAAGCCACAGAGCAAGAAATTTTCTTGTTTGATTTTGGGTGATGAACGTGCACAACAAGCAGCTAGTTATCGCCTTCCCCACTGTAGGGACGCTGGTTCCAGGGAAGAGAGCGAGTTGGACAAACGAACCACCCATGCCTCATTCTGGAATCAAACACGGGCCTATCTCTGAAATATGGACACAAGATCGGTGCCTCAAACCGCTCATTTGAAAACTAAAGAAATAGAGACACTGACAGTAGCCGAAAGCTGCTTTCCTGACAAAACGTGACAGTTCCGCCTGGAAACAACCGCTGTCCCTGTGGCTAAATGACCATTAGTGCGAGAAGGGTCCGAGTTCGAATCCCGGTGAGGTATGGATGTAGTGTTTGACTTACGGCACTTGCTGTCTCCCTTCCCTGGAGTCAGTGGCCCTAAATTACTGACGGGCGACTGCTTATAGCTCATTGAGTTGCTCACGGTGGTCGTTAAACCTCTAATAAAAAAAAAAAATCTTTTTACATAATACGTGATAGTTATTGACCTTCAAATCTATGAACAAAGGATTTTTTCCTTGTTTTATATGGGTGACTAACGACCACCGAGAGCAACTCGTGTTGGTATAAAATAGGCGCCAATCCCTAATGTAGGGACACACGTACGAAACGCATATGTCGAAACCAATGTGTAACACATGTTTCCGACACCAAAACAAAAAAACAAAAAAAACAACAACGGCGATTCCATTGCTTCAGAACAAGTTCAGCAGTCACAAGAGAAGATTCCTATAGCGACACTGCTTCCTTTGAAAATTTAACAGGGAGTCCGGATCAAATCCTTTCACAGAAAATGATTGCGAATGAAAGACCTTCCATGCACGTCAGGAATCTGCTGAACAACACCAGCTTATGAAACAAGTGCAGGAGGGAAAAATCAAAAATCGTTCACTCAATAACTTCGCCAGGAAAGGCCATCGTATTCCCTTATAGTACATCCACGGAGATTCCAGAAGCATCTGAAGCAGGGGCGGCTCCTGCTATGGGGCTGCAGCCCCCCCCCTCTACTACCCAAAGCAGTTTTGTTTTCATGCCGTACCGAGAGAGATAAATTTTCTGAACTCAACTGGAAGTTTTCCCTGCATAACACCACTGGGAGCTTTCTTTCTTTCTTTCTTTCTTTGGAGGTTTAACGACCACCGTGAGCAACTCAATGGGCTATAAGCAGTCGCCCGTCCCTAATTTAGGGTCACTGGTTCCAGGGAAGGGAGAGAGCCAGTGCCGTAAGACAAACACAACATCCATGCCTCACCGGGATTCGAACCCGGACCCCGTTCGGACGAATGATCAGAGGCCATCGCTTAGACCACTGCGCCACCGGAGCGGCCCACTGGGAGCGTAAGGAACGTTGGCGGACTGCGCCAGACTGCGCTGCTTGCAGCCCTGACGCAAGGAGGATAGAAATAAGGGGAGGGAGAATGTGCTCCCACCGGTGAAGCGAAGTGAGTTGCGTGACCGCCATGTTACATTACCCTCAGTTGCTCGTTCGTGCCTTGTAAGTTACGGAAGTAAAAGCTAACATAGTTCGAGTTTAGTGGGGTTTTTCTTTTTGATTTTCATTTTTTTTGTGTGTTGTTTTTTGCTGGAAAGGAGCTTAGAAATGCCAGCGTGCGCAGTCGTACGCTGCACCAATAAGGCAGATAAAAAAATTGCCTGGAATCACGTTTCACAGGTAAATATTTCCCATCTTACATTCTATGTTAAGTTTAATGTAAAACATAAGAAACATGAAGTCAATGTAAGGCCATGTCACTTTTAACTGAGAGTTCATTATTTTATAAACTGTAAGGAACAAGGTCAAGCAATTAATAGAGGAAATCGGCAATAAAAGGTGGTGTATGTGATGTGTTATATTTCACTGCTGTTATTTATTTACGATGCTATGAAGTGATAATTGCAGTTTAAGAAAAAAATGAATTCGGAGCAAATTGTTGAATTGCAAGAATGGAAGGCTCAATATCGCCCATCCATAATTTTAATGCATTTTGTTGTAGGTTACAGAATTATCAACCTACCTACATCATGTCAAGTTGTTTAACTATAAAGATCGTACTTTCAAAATGTCTATTTAAAAATAAAAAGAGCCGATGCTTGTATAGCTGGTTGAAAGAATCATCCTTCAATGTTTTTAAATGTGCAGTAGTCTTTATGTTGTAGAATGAAATCAAAGTTAATTAACACAGCAATCAGATTATGATATATTGGCCATGTATTATGAGAAGAATGTTTCTTCCACATTGTACACTATATTAACAAAAGTCACCGGACACCTAAAAGAGAAACACAACATACCGTTTATTGACATACACTAGTATGGTATCAGCCCACCTTTGGCCTTAATGCATGCACTGACCCTTCGGGGGCAGGCTTTTGACAAGGTTTTGGAACACAGCAATAGGTATGCACTTCCATTCAGTACATATTTTAAAATTTAGGTGGCTGCACCAGGCAACAAAATTTTTTATTTACATGCCCTAGTCCTTAACAATTAGGTATGTATTACTTGAAACTAAAGGCCAGTGAATGTTGATGTGAAGTAAAGCTTGCAAAAACTTTTTTTTTTTTTTTTTAGTTTCCAGCTGATCCAGTACGAAGAGCAGAATGGGTAAAAGCTGTCAGAAGAGAAAATTGGGAGCCATCCTCGTGCAGCAAACTATGTTCAGAGCATTTCAGTGAATATCAGATGGACAGAACATCCCTCTCATGTGTCAGACTAAGAGCCAATGCCATTCCCAATATATTTAAGGCATTCCCAAGTTACTTTAAACAAGTAAGTTGTTTTAATTGCAGTTCTTGATAGGTATGGCAACTAAAAATTGTCATTTGCAAAATACATTGCTTGTAGTGAACAAGTTACACTGTTTTGTTTATAAGATAAAAAACATTCATGATTTTTTGTTCTTTACATTTGGTCGTTAAACCTCCAATCGAAAAAAACAAACCTTATCCCTCTTATATGACAAAAAAAAGAAAATAGAAATGTAAATGCAACCATACATTTAACAGTCTATTATGCCACCCCCCTCTAAAGTTGTGCATTTTAGCTAATAACCAGGCCTCCACAAATTGAAAAAAACCTGGTAGCCAGCAAAAGTTTTCAGTGGCCAGCCCCATTTTTCAAGTACAGAACATATTTATGCGTTTCCCCCAAGAGAATTGCTGTTCATGCGACTCTTCCAGCATAAATAGTGTGGGATTAGGCGTAACTTTCATTGACTGGCTTGTTTTTTTTTTTTTTTTTTTTGGCTGTTACAAAAATATCCAAACAAAAAGTTTTATAAAAATTAGTCTACAGAATTTATTTATTTTCAGTCCCTTTTGCCTTTTACAAAAGGGACAGGTCTCGGGTGCAGATACGAAACACCTGCATCATTTTCCTTAGATTCCCGAAAGCATTATTGAAAAAAATCTGATGGAAAGAAAAATTGCATAAACATGAAGTTATTTTTTCACAGACTGAGGATTCGTTGTAAATCAATAGCACAGATTTTTTTTTAGCTGTTGCTCATTGCATGGCAGGAAAGATATACTAATAAAACTGCTAAAACAATAGTTTCTAGTGGTAAACATATTTGTGGACCCCTAGTTACAAGTATAAATTACTGTATATGCTTTTTAAAAACATAAATTACATACGTTTATTTATGTGGAAATCAAATTATATTAAGTAGACTGTACTGTTTCAGTAAGTGATCATGGAATGTTTCAAACATGCTGAATAAATGTTAAGAAATTGTACAACAATATACATAAAGTTGAAATGTTTGTTTCCAAAGTTACACTTTTCATGTTCTCACATTAACTAAAAAAGTACTGCATACTGATCAGGACTGAATACAATTCTGCAAGAAAAACGGGTGGTGGTCTGGTCCATCTCTTGAATTTTGTGGGGCACATTTTGTCAACTGTGCATTTTCGAAAAAGCATAAGTTTTTATTGTATTGATTGAGAAAGAGTAAATATAGTAATATGGACAGTGAATTCAGATGATGCATTTGGTAACTTCAAATGTTCACAGTTAATAGGAATTTTGAGAAAAATGTCAATAAGAATTTATGTCACATACACAAGGTTCAAGAAATTGTAAACGAAAATTGCATTAACACATTCTCAAATGTTTGTGCCGTAGTAGTATGCCTTATAAAGGACATCCCACTAGGGAAAAAAAAAGTTCTTTTAACATTCTATTTCTGATGTAGTTCTTCAAATTCTGCATTTCCTAATTTTTGCTTCTTAACTACTGGCATATGTCCTTGTGTGTGTCTAGATTTTTTGGATTCAAAGAACCACCTAATAATAGCTTTCTGTGGTTTATAGTCTTTAAGTGGAGAGCCATTCAAGTGAATCATCATGAGATCATTCAAAGTTGATGCTTCCATGGATGTTCAGTTGTTTGTTTTTATCAAATTCATGTGACTGAAACCACGTTCACATGATGCAGTACATGTTGGTAGAACTGCAACAATTTCTAGTTGGTGGCCAAGAACTGGAAATCTCTCTTGGTTAGATAATGTTTTTTTGGAGTAAATCGGCAATCTGCAAACCTTGCCCTAAAACTTTAAATTACTACCACTCACTCATTAGAGACTTCATTTTAGTTTCCCAGGAGGTTTCATTATGGAAGGAAAGATGTCTTTGAAAGTGCTTCGCAAGAACTTCAATTTCAATGTTCCCAAAATCTTCCAGGTTTTCTTCTGGCCAGACAAAGGTGTTGAACACTGACGAAGCTTTTTGTAAAGTAGTCTCAGACTCTAAAAATTGTTCCTGAAGGTACCTTATCCCATCGCTGATCATTTTGTTCTTGTCTGACTCAAAGCTTTTACTGTCAATGTTTGTAAGTTGAATGCCCAAGTAGTTTCCACTAATGGTTGTCACATTTGTGAATTGGTTTTCATATGAGGCAGGCCTAGATTCCAAGTTCTTAAGTTCATTCAGTGATCTTTTAATGTGCAGCTCAACTTGGCATAAAAGTAACTGCTGTTTTTGAAAAATCAATGAAACTTCTTTAAATTTTAGCAAAAATCCAGTAAAAAGTGCAGCATTGCAACAAATCTGAAACTTTTTTTTTTTTTTTGGAATTCCTCTCACTACAGCAGCATCATCCCCTTTCTCATTTGATACATCTTCTAAATGAGCTATAACTACATTATAATTCTTTACTAATTTAGTAAGTGCACCAACTTTGCTTGAAACCCACCGAACCTCGTGTAGATACTGAAATTTCAGAAACTTTGACTCCAGAATTTTAGCAATACGGTTTAACTGTCCCATTCGTTTAGGCAAGTTCCGGTAAAACTTGCACAGCTTTTTGAGAACAGTATCTAATTCATCTAGATATTTAAAAAATTTTATTGAGCTCAGAACACTCAAATTTAATTTGTGAGCAACACAGTGTTGGGAAACAACATCTGAGATGCTTCTCTTTATTTTTGTAGTTAGCCCATTTCCTTTCCCAGTCATGTTTGCCGCACCATCTATACCAAGCCCGACCAACCACTGTCCTTCTAACCAACTAATTCCCAAATTTCTCATTTCTTCATCCAAGACCTTGTAGTACCTTTCAGCAGTAGATGACTGAAGAGGTACTACTGACAGGAACACTTCTTTCACTTTCTTGTCTTTGACATAGCAAATATAAATAAGTAACTCTTCTACTGTGGACTTATCAGTTCATGCATCAAGAAGGATAGTTGCATGGTTACACTGTTTAACTTCTGCAATTAGTGCTTGCTTAACCTCATCTGCAATATGAACTCTTTACACCTCATATCATTCTGATATTGTTCGAGACTCACATTTACATCAAATTTAGTTAATAACACAATCAGATTTGAAAAATCTGTAAATGGCTTATTATATTTTGCCACATAATATGCAGTGTCGAAGAGCTTTTCAAGATGGTTAAACATTTTTTCATCCATCTTTTTGTGACACACTGCTAATGGTGTACACTCTGGTTTTTCCACAGCAAGATCATGTTCAATGCAGTTTCTGTGCATTTTTGATAGCTGATGTATTTTGAAAGGCCACTGGAAACCACTAACAAATTTTGAGTTTTTATCTGAAATATTGGAATATTTTGCATGAAGCTTTATCGTTTTGAAACACTAACCATGGAAATTCTTCACACCATTTTTTCTGAAAATTTCTCTTGCCATCTGTCTTATTTTCACTTGTAGTCTTTTGAGTCAATCCAAGTTTGTTTTTCTGAGGCACTTGTTCAATTTGGCTTTGTCATCATTTTGCGGAGTTCCAAATGGCGGTCACTTCTGAAAAAATGAAAATATACTCTTTTGTTCCATCATAAAAACAACTTGAGCATGAAAAACCGGTACCTCGGAGTGAGCTGAGGAAGTCGATCACTTTTAATTTGAAGCAAACCAAATATTTTTAAAGTGGCATGAAGCTGGTTATAAATTTTTATTATCACAGTCGGAATCCTTCCAAAGTATCAGAACAGCCAATACCCATGCCTGTGACCGTCACAGGCATGGATGGGTTTTGGCACCCGAAGTCCAGTGGGACAAAAATGGCACACCTGTGATGGAGAGGGAGATGACACCAAAGAATGATAACACTCTCAATCTCTTGTTCCTTCTGCTGTGTTACCATAACGCTTTACGCAAAAAAAAAAAAAAAAAAAAAAGAGCATTAAACTTCAACGATCTGCATGAGTCTGGGTGCTTATTGCCTCCTCGGGGCGCTCCGTGGTAACAATGGCACACACAACAGCAACTAGGGCCTCTGTGAATCTTGGAGAGGTGCAAGCTAGTTCCCTGTGACAGTGGCAAAAAGACCCCAACTCACTGGGTTTTGTTCCAGAATCCTTAGGTTGAATGACCAACTGGAACCTTCAGCTGTAGGCTAATTCCTCACACTGATGTACTTACCTGATTAAAAAGACAAAAAGAAATATTAAGAATGACTCAAGTGTGGGATATGGTGGACCTACCACACTTGAGAAGGACGGTCCACCACGGAATCGACCTGGACTTTCTAAACGGCATATGAGAAAGAGATCTCGGCTGAGTGAATGTAAGATTGGTGTATGGAATACTAGAGGTATAAATTGCAAGATGAGTGAGGTGATTGAGGAGATGAATAAGTATAGACTGGATGTGCTGTGTGTAAGTGAAACCAAAAAGAAGGAAATTGGGGTAGAAGAAGTGAATGGCATGGTGAGTGTGTGATCTGGAGTATTGGAAAATATGAGAGGACAGGCAGGTGTAGGTGTGATTTTAAGTGAAAAGATGAAGAACAACTTGATTCACTATAGTTGCATAAGTGAGAGAATTCTCTGGATTCGTTTGAAAGTGAAACTTCAGAGAATTGTAATTGTTGTAGTGTATGCTCCTTGTGACTCGGAACCTTCTGATAAAAAGGAGATTTCTGGAATGAGCTAAAAGCTGTTTTGAGCCAGTTTGGTGCTAAAGAAAAAGTTATAATGGCAGGGGATTTTAATACTAGAGTAGGTGCGCAGAATGCAATTTCTGACAATGTTCTGGGTAAGTTTAATGATCCTTGTGTGAATGATAATGGTGAAAGATTAATTGAACTCTGCATTGAGAATGGTTTGTGTGTATCTAATACATTTTTCAACCACAAGTATATCCACACATATACTTGGGAAAATCGTACTCTTGGTCAAAAGAGTGTGATAGATTTTGTTGTCTACGATCAGCGTTTGAAACACTTAGTTGTTGACACCCGTGTGATGAGAGGTGCGGATGTTGGTTCTGATCATTACTTGGTAGTGTCACGAGTGAAACTTAATGTTGGTTGGAGGAAAAGGAATAGGAAGAGACCCAGGATAGAAAGAATGAAGGTTTATAGGCTCCTTGAAGATCATCAGCGGTATTCTGACTTACTCGGAGAACAACTGAAGGAGCTAGAGTCTGGTGAGAGGGATGTAGAAAAGAAGTGGGAATGTTTTAAGAACTGTGTTGTCACTGCTGCTAAAGAGGTATGTGGCACCACAACAGCGAGTAACAATAGAGGTGATGCTTGGTGGAATAGTGAGATCGAAGAGGCAGTAAAGAGAAAGAAGGAAACCTATTTGGGGATGTTGCAAGGTAGAGTCTCTGTGGATGAGTATCGCTGTAAGAAGCGTGAAGCTGCTAAGCTGGTTCGCCACAGTAAGGCAAAAGATAGGAAGGAGAAAGTGGAAAGGCATGAACTGGCTTTTTGGAAAGATAAGAAGTCCTTCTGGAAGCACATGAGACTCAGGAAAAATAGGAGAAACAAAGTTGTAAGTTGTGTGAAGAATGAGATTGGGGAAATGATATGGGAGCCCAATGAGTTAAGTGACAGATGGGGTGAATACTTCTGTGAGTTATTAGATCAGGAAAGCAAAGATGATTCTGAGACAGATGCAGATGATGTCACAATGAGGGATGAAAGCACAGGAGGGATCTCAAGAGAAGTGTGTAAAGCTCTAAAATCTCTTCAGAATGGTAAGGCTCCGGGAGTTGATGGCATAACTGCAGAGATGTTGAAATACGGTGGTGACTCTATAATTGACTGGTTAACTGAATTTTGCCAGTTGTGCTGGGAGTTAGGAATGGTCCCTCAGGATTGGAAGGATGCTATCATTGTTCCCTTGTATAAGGGAAAAGGTGATCAGACTGAATGCAAGAACTATCGTGGTATTAGTGTACTGAGTGTGCCAGGGAAAGTGTTTGGTAAGGTTGTTATTGAAAAAGTACGGGTTCTTACATCATTGAACGTGTGGGATGTTCAGAGTGGTTTTTTGCCTTTTAAAGGCTGCACTAACCAGATTTTTGCATTATGCACGATGATTGAAAAGTATCTGGATGTTGGGAAGAAAGTTTTTACTGCCTTCATAGATTTAGAGAAAGCTTATGACCGAGTGAATAGGACACTTTTGTGGAAGGTATTGAATGAATATGGTGTTACTGGGAATCTACTTAATAGTGTAAAAGCCATGTATGGTGGTAGTAGAGCTTGTGTACGAGTGAATGGTGTTTTATCAAAATGGTTTTCCATTGGTGCAGGAGTTAGACAAGGTTGTGTAATGTCACCATGGCTGTTTAATATATTTATGGATGCATGCATGATGCCAAAATAGAAAATAGTGGTTTATGTCTTGGTGATATCCGTGTGTGCAGATTGCTGTATGCTGATGACACTGTCCTGTTGGCAGAGAGCAAAAGTGAGTTGCAGAGTATGTTGACTGAGATGCACGAAGTTTGCATGAAATTCAAACTGAGTATAAATAAGGGAAAAACCAAAGTTATGGTGTTTGAGAGAGGAACAGGTAGCAGTGAATGTAATGTAAGTATAAATGGATCTGTGATTGACCAGGTGAGTGAGTTTGTGTATTTAGGAAGCATGTTTGACAGAGAGAACAAGTTGGATGGTGAAATCAGTAGGCGAGTGAATTCTCCTTTGAAAGTCATAGCTGCTCTGGGAGGTTTTCACAGGAATGATGGGTTCTCTAGAGAGTCCCGCATGGCTGCGTATGAAACAGTAATTGTTCCTACTCTGATGTATGACAGTGAAACCTGGGTACTGCAGAAGAAACATAGGAGTCGTTTGTGTGCTGGAGAAATGCATTACTTACGTGGGGTTTGTGGCAAGACACGACACGATATGATTGTGTGAGAAATGAAGATGTATTGCAGTTGTGTGATGTGAAGCAAAATGTTGTTAGCAAGGTGGAGACCAATATGTTTCGGTGGTTTCGCCATGTTGAAAGAATGAGTGATGAAATGCTTACTAAGAAAATATTTTCAGCCCAAGTGGCAGGAAGGAAAGGCAGAGGAAGGCCAAGGAAGACATGGGTGTATCAGATTCAGGAGTGTCTGCATGATAAAAAGATTGAGTATGAAGTATAAAAGATCTTGTGTACGGCGTGTAATGGATATTAGTGAAGCACGAGTTGTATGTCAAAATCGCTGTAAATGGAGAAGTTTGATATGACAGCAATAAGTAAAAATATCTGGTAGTTTGTATTTCTTTTTGGAGCTAATCTCAGAGAACAGCTTAGTGATAGTGATATGCTTAAAAATAATAGAGTTGATGAAGGAAGTGAATTTCCTATGCATACCTGCCAACTAATTTTAGCGAAAACCTAGAAAACTGCTTAAAAACATCCTGAAGATATTTCAAAAATCAAGAACAGCATATGGTGCAAAAGTCAATTTATGAGTGCATTATAAATACTTAAAAATTACGGAGAAAAGCATTTTTAGCTTTTTCAAATAAATAATTAACACACACGCAGATATATACAGTGCTGTATAAATATATACCGAGATGTGAATGTTTGAAAAGGAGTTCCAGAAATCAACGCACGTTGTTTACGTAATCTTACCGTCATAAATTTACTTAAAAAAAACCTTGTTCCTCGTCCTCCCTTTGAAGTAATAAGGGTAATGCAAGAAATGTATAGTTGCATAAAGCAAATAGAGTTTGCACGCTTCTCTATGATTAAAAAAAGACAGCCCTTTTACTTTGCCATTCCATGCCCCCATCCCCACCAAGGTAAAAAACAAAACAAAAAACAAACAAACAATGTGTTCCGAGATGGCTACCTGCGCTATGCGTAGCGGACTGAGGCTATGTCGTTACAGCCGAAACTCTTAACTTGAAACAAAGCAATGACACAAGTTCCGATGATATCCCACTTCGGAAGACGGAGAGCTTTGGTTTACTTTAACAGTGCACAAAAAAAAGGTATGGAGTTGTTTACAAAAATATCGTGCACTCAGAAATTAAAGTGATAAAGCAAAGCTATTACATTTTTATGCAGAATTATGTATTCACTAAAACACTTTTTTCTTTACAGTTAACGAAGAAAAGAGAATCTATGCGGTTTATTTCCATATCGAACTCTCTTAACGTAATTATGTTTTTGACCTGCTAAGTAGGTCAAGAAAGTTGTGACTGGGACAGAAGTTCCTTTATCACAAAAATTTTGTTTTATGCAGCATAGCAGCCAGCAAGCAAGCGTTCCCAGTTTAAAAATTCGTTCAGCGCAAAGGATTCTGGGGCTCCTACACTTCCGAAATCGCAACAGAGAACAAAGAGGAGCAAGCCTTTCCCACCGGTCATGTGATGTGTGGTGGGGATAGGCAGATAAGAGAGAGACTACAATTTGTGCGACCGCACGCACGCCTCTCAGTTTACTGATTTACGTAAAAGATAAAAACACAACCATTCCAAAATTTGATTCATTACATTAAAAAATAATAATAACTACTTATTAAAAATTCTGAAAACATAGTCGCCAGCCAAAATATTTTGGTCGCCGTTGCCGACCTGTCAACCGCATTTGTGGAGCCCTGTTAATAACCATTGCATTACACTATAGACTGACCAAATTGAAACCTCAGTTGTGCTGGTTGTCATAATAAAATAATAACCTGAAAGATTTTCTCTTTTCATTTGTCTTTTTTCATGGTTCGTACGCTTCTTGAAAACCTTGAAAAGTCCTTGGAAAATAAAAGTTCATTTTCAAGTCCTTAAAAGTACTTGAAAAAGTTTGACTCCATAAATAGTACCTGAAAAAAATTGTTTTGGTTTTTAAGTATTGGTATAAAAGAGTATATGTAAAATAACTGTTTGTGCTGAAAATTTGTATAAGATATTCCTGTGTAGTTCTGATAAAAACACCAAGCTGTTCAAATAACGCTGAACATGTATTCAACCCAGAAGAGCACGTTGAACGCAAGTACCTTGGCTATGACATCCCTATGGAGTAAAACATCGGCATGGGAGTAAAATACATGGAATAAAAAATAAATATATATATATATATATATTATTCCATGTATTTACTCCCATGCGTTTTTTCCGAATTTCTCTAACTCCCAGTTTTGTGGGTCTGCCGGGTCGGGACACATTCCCACAGTCACCTCTCATCTTCCACTTGCCAGTCACGTAGGCCACTGTCGATTTTGGGTACTTCAACTCACTGGATATGTCACGTATGGATCGGCCATTTCTGTGATACCCGACGATTACACCTTTCTCGAAATCGGAGAGCTCCGAACTGCGTTGCATCTTGCATGCGACTGGTTGCATTGTTGTTTCCCACACGATATTTAACGGCAGCGGCCGTGACGTGTACCAGGACCGCAGATATCGTCGATTGCAAGGGTGTCCAATTACTTGTTGGTAGATAGTGTATATATATATATATATACTTAAGAGCAAAACTGAAGACTAAGGAAAAACTTTAGAATTTAAAACGAAGGTTGCAAAATAACCTGAAAATCAAAACGCGCAACGCAGCAGTTTTGAAAATTCAGAATTCACATTCTATAAAGAAGATACCTAAGCAAAAAAATACAAATATAATTTTGACTCACACCTAGTACAACATAGAAAAGGTTATGTATCTACCTGTGTGAGTAAAAGGAGAAAAGATAAAAAAATAAAATAAAACAACTGAATGTAGAAGGTGTCGAGAATACTGAGCCTTGGCTTTATCAAGGACCAGCAAAAACTCTGCATTTTCTCACTTCCACAAAGACCTAGTTGGAAATGGGTTTCTGCAAGGCCATAGATGCAAGTAAGATTCCCACCCTAAAATAGTTTAAAAAATATATATATGTCATGTCCTCCGTAGAGTTGCATGACCTAGCACTAGTTAACAATTTCGCTTGCATCCATTAACCTTCCTGGCCCGACCCATGCTCTTCATCTGTTACTATTAAACAGAGAGAAGAAGATTAAAGAGAACTCAAGCTGTGAGAGTGACATAATAATTAGAAATGATTTTCAGCCATAACGAAATTCCAAGTTCGTTTGAGAGAGAATTTAAACCTGAAAATCAATGCAAAAGAAATCCAAATTTTTACATTGCAATTAAAAAAGGAAATATTAATTTTTAACGAACAGAATTTTGAAAGAAAACTTGAGTCTAAAACCCCCTACTCTACAACTTATGACAGCACGAAAACGAGAATAAGTTAAAGATAATAATTAACTAAAGAAAACTTTGTGAAAGTTATATACCTTAAACAGTTAGTTGCAATATGTACAAAGTATTTCAGCAGTGCTTTAAGTGCATAATTAATTACTTATTAAGAACTTAACTACTTTGAAAAAAACAGCGCATAGACAGCGCATAGAAAAGGAACAAGCTTAGCCATCTTCTGTTCCTAGGTACCCCAAAAGACGCTCAAAGTTACAAAGAAAAGAAAGAGTTAAAACCCGCAAAAATGTTAACAGACAAACCAATGCCTAAAAGCTGAAAAGCTAAAAAACGACAGAGAAAAAGTACATGAAGTACAAACATTGAACTTATAAAACCTAGAACCCAAAAACAAGGAAGAGAGCTTACCTGTAAGGTATATAACTTTCACAAAGTTTTCTTTAGTTAATTATTATCTTTAACTTATTCTCGTTTTCGTGCTGTCATAAGTTGTAGAGTAGGGGGTTTTAGACTCAAGTTTTCTTTCAAACTTCTGTTCGTTAAAAATTAATATTTCCTTTTTTAATTGCAATGTAAAAATTTGGATTTCTTTTTGCATTGATTTTCAGGTTTAAATTCTCTCTCAAGCACGAACTTGGAATTTCGTTATGGCTGAAAATCATTTCTAATTATTATGTCACTCTCACAGCTTGAGTTCTCTTTAATCTTCTTGTCTCTGTTTAATAGTAACAGATGAAGAGCATGGGTCGGGCCAGGAAGGTTAATGGATGCAAGCGAAATTGTTAACTAGTGCTAGGTCATGCAACTCTACGGAGGACATGACATATATATATTTTTTAAACTATTTTAGGTGGGAATCTTACTTGCATCTATGGCCTTGCAGAAACCCATTTCCAACTAGGTCTTTGTGGAAGTGAGAAAATGCAGAGTTTTGCTGGTCCTTGATAAAGCCAAGGCTCAGTATTCTCGACACCTTCTACATTCAGTTGTTTTATTTTATTTTTTTATCTTTTCTCCTTTTACTCACACAGGTAGATACATAACCTTTTCTATGTTGTACTAGGTGTGAGTCAAAATTATATTTGTATTTTTTTGCTTAGGTATCTTCTTTATGGAATATATATATATATATATATATATATACTGAAGAGCAAAACTGAAAACTGAGGAAAAACTTTAGAATTTAAAACGAAAGTTGCAAAATAACCTGAAGATCAAAACGCGCAACGCAGCAGTTTTGAAAATTCAGAATTCACATTCTATTAAGAAGAGACCTAAGCAAAAAAAATACATATATATTTTTGACTCATACCAAGTACAACATAGAAAAGGTTATGTATCTACCGGTGTGAGTAAAAGGAGAAAAGATAAAAAAATAAAATAAAACAACTGAATGTAGAAAGTGTCGAGAATACTGAGCCTTGGCTTTACCAAGGACCAGCAAAAACTCTGCATTTTCTCACTTCCACAAAGACCTAGTTGGAAATGGGTTTCTGCAAGGCCATAGATGCAAGTAACAAGCCCACCAAAAATTGTTTTAAAAAATATATATATGTCATGACCTCCGCATGAGTTGTATGTCCTAGCACTAGTTAACAATTTCGCTTGCATCCATAACCCTCCTGGCCCGACCCATGCTCTTCATCTGTTACTATTAAACAGAGAGAAGAAGATTAAAGAGAACTCAAGCTGTGAGAGTGACATAATAATTAGAAATAATTTTCAGCTATAACGAAATGCCAAGTTCGCCTGAGAGAGAATTTAAACCTGTAAAGCAATGCAAAAGAAATCCAAATTTTTACATTGCAATTAAAAAAGGAAATATTAATTTTTTAAAAAATCAGATTTTTGAAAGAAAACTTGATTCTAAAACCCCCTACTCTACAACTTCTGACAACACAAAAACGAGAATAAGTTAAAGACAATAATTAACTAAAGAAAAGCTTTGTGAAAGTTATATGACTTAAACAATTAGTTGCAATATGTACAAAGTATTTCAGCAATGCTTTAAGTGCATAATTAAGTAGTTATTAAGAACTTAACTACTTTGAAAATACAGCGCAAAGAAAAGGAACTATGCTTAGCCATCTGCTGTGCCTAAGTTTCCTAAAAGACGCGCAAAGTTACCAAGAAAAGAAAGAGTTAAAACCCGCAAAAGTGTTAACAGACAAGCCAGTGCCTAAAAGCTGAAAAGCAAAAAATCAACAGAGAAAAAAGTACAAGAAGTACAAACATTGAACTTATAAAACCTAAAACCCAAAGACAAGGAAGAGAGCTTACCTCTTATGCAACTAAACTTTCTCCACACAAGAGAAAAACATGGCTGACCTCTTCCCCAAGCGTCCTAACACTTCTGCCACTCCCTAGTCGCTGGGGGGCAGTGTGGGAGTTCTCTTTAATCTTCTTCTCTCTGTTTAATAGTAACAGATGAAGAGCATGGGTCGGGCCAGGAGGGTTATGGATGCAAGCGAAATTGTTAACTAGTGCTAGGTCATACAACTCTGCGGAGGTCATGACATATATATATTTTTTAAAACAATTTTTGGTGGGCTTGTTACTTGCATCTATGGCCTTGCAGAAACCCATTTCCAACTAGGTCTTTGTGGAAGTGAGAAAATGCAGTTTTTGCTGGTCCTTGATAAAGCCAAGGCTCAGTATTCTCGACACTTTCTACATTCAGTTGTTTTATTTTATTTTTTTATCTTTTCTCCTTTTACTCACACCGGTAGATACATAACCTTTTCTATGTTGTACTTGGTATGAGTCAAAAATATATATGTATTTTTTTTGCTTAGGTCTCTTCTTAATAGAATATATATCATCATCATCATCATTGTCAACCATTATCAATCCACTGCTGGACGAAGGTCTCCCCAAGTTTCCTCCACAATGGTCTGTCTTGTGCCAGTCTCCTCCATGTCACCCCTGCATACTTTCGAATTTCATCCACCCATCTCCCATGTGGTCTTCTTCTGGGTCTTTTCCTGTCCCTTGGAATCCAATCTAAAATTTCGGCTGTCCATCGATGATCTGTCCTTCTGGCAGTATGTCCAGCCCATTGCCATTTCAGGGATTTAACTCTGATCATGATGTCTTCCACTCTTGTCATTTTTCGGATCCACGAGTTCCTCTTCTTATCTCTCCTGGTTACACCAAGCATGCCCCTCTCCATGCTTCTTTGAGTTGTCTGCAGCCTTTGTATGTCTCTTTTAGTTAAGGTCCACGTCTCTGCACCATACGTAAGCACTGGAAGGATGCATTGATCAAACACTTTTCTTTTAAGACATAATGGCATATTGCTCTTGAAAATTATGCTGTTTCTTCCAAAAGCTCTCCAGGCAAGTTTTGTACGCCGATTAATTTCTTCATCAATGTGACCCTCACTTGATATCTGCTGTCCAAGATAAACGTACGTGTCTGTTATCTCCAGCTTTTTTCCATCAATCGATAAATCTTCGTTTCTTGTAAAAGCATTGAACATCACTTTTGTCTTCTGAAAGTTCATTTTTAATCCCACTTCTTTACTCTTGTCAGCAAGTTCCTGGATCATACTCTGCAGCTCTGATGGGCTAGTTGCAAAAATGACTACGTCATCAGCAAAACGAAGGTGGGTTAGATAATCTCCATTAATCTTTATCCCCTTGTTTTCCCAGCTCAGTGACTGAAAAACACCCTCCAATGTGGCATAAAGAGCTTCGGAGATATGGTGTCACCTTGTCTCACTCCCTTTCCTACTTTTATGTATGCTGTATTCTCAAACAGCCAAATCTTTGCACTTGCATTTTCATAGATGTTATTAATAATATTAATGTATGCATCTTCAATACCGCAGGATTTCAGAGCCATTGTAACTGCTGATGGTTTTACAGCATCAAAGGCTTTTTCATAATCGATAAAAGCCATGCACAATGGAAGTTCATATTCCCTCGCTCTTTCAATTAGTTCTCTCAGCACATGGATATGATCTATTGTGCTGTAGCCACTCCTGAATCCAGCTTGTTCTCTCAGTTGAGCCATGTCCAGTGTTACCTTCAAGCGGTGTGAAAGAACTTTAGTGAAGATTTTATAAACTACTGATAGGAGGCTGATAGGTCTGTAGTTTCCGAGATCCTCAATGTCACCTTTCTTATGTAGCAGGATCATTGTAGCGGTGTTCCAATCCTCAGGAATCTTTCCTTCATTAAGGCATCGAGTGAAAATTTGGGCGAGTACTGTTTCAATTTCTCCACTTGCTTCTTGTATGATGTCTACAGTAATTCCATCTTCTCCTGGAGCTTTTCCCCGCTTCATGTTCTTGATTGCATGTGCAACTTCTGCTGGAAGGACTGGAGGAACTCTGGTACCTTTCATGATGTCTGGAGTGCATGTATCATCCCTTTCATATAATTTGGAGTAGAAATCTTTCACTCTTGTCAAAATTTCGCCTCTATTTCTTGTTACAGAACCATCTTCTTTTCTCAGTGCCATAATCTGTTTTCTTCCCTTACTGAGATGTCCCTTTGCTATCTTTAGGCTTTGGTTGTTTTCAATTGCTTTCCTCACTAGTTCACAGTTGAATTTTCTTACGTCTTCAGTGATACTTTTTCGTACTGTCTTGCATAGCTCTATATATTCCACTTTGGAAGTCACATCTTCTTTAGTTGTCCTCATCTCTCTTCTTTTTTTCATCAACATTTTCGTTTTTCCTGATAATTTATTTACATGCAACTTGTTCTTAGACCCAGCTAATTTTGTTGCTGTTTCCATAAGAGCTTTGGTTACTTTTCTGTTAACTTCAGAGATGTCCACTTCTTCCGATGTTAGGCCTTCTAAAGCAGAGAACCTGTTCTTCAGTTCCAACTTGAAGGTATTATGGTGTTTTTTAAGGTTGGTTATGTCAATAGATTTTGTTTGTCTTATGAGCTTGCCACGTTCAAGTTTAGTGTTGAGGTGCATCTTACATCTCACCAATCTATGGTCACTACCTGTGTTGAACTTGTTTAGCACACTGCAGTCTTCTATGACGAATTTTTTGTTACACATAATAAAATCAATTTCACTTGTCGTCCCATTTGGATGTCTCCATGTCCATTTCCTGTGTGGCTTTTTCTTGAAGAAGGAGTTCAAGATGAAAAACCCTTCTGCCTCTGCAAACTCAACGAGAGTATTTCCACGCTGGTTTCTGTTGCCGTGACCGAATTTACCTACTGAAGTTTCATTCTGTTGCCGTTGCCCTATTTTTGCATTGAAATCTCCCATAATTATTTTCAAGTGCTGCTTACCTTTATTATTTAGATGACAAATTTCCTCATAAAATTCTTCAATTTCTTCTTCAGGATGACTTGTGGTGGGTGCATAAGTTTGAATAATCTGAGCCTGGTATCTTTTCGAGAGTTGGATAACAAGCCGTGCAGCTCTGTCAGAGGAACTTTCAACTTCTACAACTTTATCCTTCAGTTTCTTGTTTATTATAAATCCAACACCACTAGTTCTGCCAGTATCTGTCCCACGATAGTAGAAGAGATGTCCACTTTTCAGTTCGATGAGATCTTCTCCTTTTCTCCTTACCTCACTTAGCCCCACGATGTCCCACTTGATCCTTTGTAGTTCCTCTTCCAATTCAAGAAGCCTTGAATCAGAAGATAGGGAGCGTCCATTGTACGTTGCCAAGGTCAGCATCAGATGGCAGCCTAGTCCGGTCCTCCGGGGATTCTTAGCACCCTCTGCCTTCATGTCGCACTGGCCGCTGCCTTGGCCAGGTACATTCCAGCTGCCGGAGACTGAGGGCCAAGATTTGAGTTGTGGAATCATTTTGGAGGGGTTTGGCCATAACTCACCACGCTGGCCAAGCGGGTTGGTGAGTGTGGGATAGAATTTCCTCTAATCCCGATGGTATAGTTATACCGCTATTGGCGGTCGTCAGAGCCCCTTTAGTGGGAACAGGATGCACCACGAGAAGGCGGGGTTGACATTTGTCAAGGAGAGGCTGTGATGTTACGCATCACCTGACCTTACATCCCGAATATATATATATATATATATATATATATATATTATTGGAGGTTTAACGACACCGTGTGGAACTGAATGGGTTATAAGCAGTCGCCCGTCCCTAATTTAGGGCCACTGGTTCCAGGAAAAGGAGAGGGCCAGCGCCGTAAGACAAACACAACACCCATGCCTCACCGGGATTTGAACCCCGACCCATCTTGGACAAATGATCAGAAGCTATCGTTTAGAACACTGCTGCGCCACCGGGGCAGCATAATGATGTATTTTTTTATTGTGATGGGCTTCTGTTTACTGGAGTTAATGAGTGTTCTTGCTGGAGGGTGGAACTTCTAGGAATTGCTTATGCTTCATGCATGCTTTTCATCTCCTGGCTGCATCAAAAAATCAAGTCATGCATCAAAAATAAAAAGTTAAGCAAACAATAAATATCATACCAGCAGATGAATACGAAAATAATGTAATGTACCCATTCAAAATATTCCACAAAATAAAATGATTTCAAGAAACACCAAAACAGAGGGACAATTCAAGGTTAATAAAATAAACCAATGAGTGTTCAGGGGGTAACAAATGCAGGTCACTCACGGAAGGTGTGCCTGTCGCATCAAATCTTAATGGTTTGAACTTGCTAAAATATCTACCCAACGACAAACCGACAGCTCACACATACGATAATTCGGTTTTAAAAAGTCCTTGAAAAGTGCTTGAATTTATTTTGCTTGGAAGAGTACGAACCGTGTATTTTTGTTTGCATCATATAATAATAATAATAATAATAATAATAATAAATATGGAATTCACTCTTTGTAAATAAGAACAAATTTTCAGAACACCATCTGACATGTGGAAAGGAATAAAGAGGAGTTACTTCTATGTAATCATGCAAATACAAGTATCACCAGGCTGTAAGCTATTTACTGGTGTATGCAATATCAAGTGCCAGTATGTATGACCTAGTTCTGTTGAGGAAAAGAAATGAGTAATAATTTGTGTACACTTAGCCTTCCTGCTGATTGAAATGGTGCTTTTTTGTGTCATTAAGTGAAATCACTTTTAGAATGATAATCCTACCTAATGGTGTGCACTCTTGTGCTTTTTTTGTGTAGAGATTCATTTTGTTCGTGGCTTGTGTATGCCATGAACAAATTGTGTAGATGATATCTACACCAGTAGTGTAAGGTGATCCAAACTTTTACACTCCATTAGGAGGCTTTCTTAAGGCAAAGGGTAATACTTTAAATTATACTCATAATTAAATAAACTTTTGATCCAGAATTATTACTGTTAAGAAAAGTGGGCTGCTTTTTCCTCTTCATCTCATCTTACACTGATTTCAAGGGATAGTAATTGTCAAATAAAGGAAAGCTGAAAAAATCTGTCAAATGACATTAAATAGAATAATATACAGTGGGTATGCCAGAGTTAACTAGAAACAAATAAGTGCCAGACTTCTTAGAATAATCCTGTTTGCATAGGTGTAAATATGATCATACAAGGTCTACCAAGCTTTCACTTGCCAATGTGTGGCTTAAGAAGCCTTGCAATTATTTGTTTCTAGGCATTAGATAGGATTTTTTAGTAGCAATTGATGATATTGTATCATGAAGAATGTGTCAGCTTGTTATTTGAGATATAAAGTGAAGATGCTTACTTATTTTCATCATATGTGCCATCAAGAAATCACTTATGATGAAAATAAGTTATGAAAGATATATATTATGAAAGTTATGAAACTTTCACATTACAACTTTCTCCCCCTCCCCTCATTTCTGATTCATGAGGGTTGGATTGTAGTGAACTTGAATTGCCCCCACATAAATTATACTAAAATGAATTCCATAATTGTCAGTGGCCAAAATGTATAGTGTATTGATCATGTAGAGTCTAAAAGGCTCCAAAATATTTTTTTTTTTTTTTTTTTTTTTTGTGAAATATTCAATTAGGAAAATCTGTTTCTTCCAGGTCAAGAAACAAAGAAAGCCTCCATGTGAAAGGAATGCACAGCTAATTGTAATGTCTCCAAGCCCTGCACAGGATGCTGCAGTACTGGCCACAGAAACTGTTGTGTTGCAGCAGTCTCCCGAGAAGCAGGTTCTGAAGAGAAAGTTAGATGAAGCACAAGAATATGTGATAAAAAAATACAAGAAGAAAATATGCACGCTTCAACAATCAAAGTGCAGACAACAACAAAAAATTGAGAGTTTGCAGGGCCTTCTTGATAGCATCAAGAAAAAGAAGTTGATGGATGATGACTTGTTAGAAGTCCTTAACAAAGCAAGCGGCGTAAATAAGGAACTTCTAACCCGGCAGTTAGCCACAGTGCAAAATGAAAAGCAGCCAAAGTGTTACTCACCTGAGCTTCGAGCATTTGCACTTACATTGAACTTTTATTCTCCAAGAGCATATGAATATGTACGGAAGACATTTAGTTCCTGTTTACCCCATTCCAAAACTATTTGTAAATGGTACCAGCATGTTGATGCTGCACCAGGATTTACTACAGAGGCATTAATTGCATTGTCAGATAAAGTGACCTACTGTAAGTATCCTCTCCTTTTTTCTTTAGTAATGGATGAAATGTGCAATAGGGCAGCATGTTGAATTTGATCGTAAAAAATTTCATGGTTATGTCAATATGGGGGCCGAGTTAGATGATGATGCTCTTCCTTTGGCTAAAGAAGCACTTGTTTTCATGGTAGTATGCATAAACGACAAATGGAAAGCTCCAGTAGGATATTTTCTTGTGGTTAGCATAAACTCAGCACAGAAGGCCAATTTTGTATATCAGTGCCTTACTTTACTGCATACTGCAAGAGTGAAAGTTGTTTCCTTCACATTTGATGGTTTATCATCTAATTTGGCCATGGCAAAAATTTTAGGATGCTCACTAGACCCTAAGGCTTTGAAAACAGATTTCAAGCATCCAGAGACTGGAGAAAACATTTATATTATGTTAGATCCATGCCATATGCTGAAATTGGTGCGAAATACTTTGGGGGACAAAAAAAGTATTGTTGATAATGAAGATAACTTCATTGAGTGGAAGTATATTTCATCACTTCATGAGCTACAAGAAGGTGAAGGGCTGAATTTAGGTAATAAACTTAAAGAATCTCGTGTGAAGTTCCGGAAACAAAAGATGGTTAGACTAGCATCACAGCTTCTCAGCAAGTCTGTAGCTGATGCCATAGAGTTTTGTGCAGAAGCATTGCATCTTCCACAGTTTGAAGGGTCTAAAGCAACAGTTACCTTCATCAACAAATTTAATGATCTATTTGATATATTAAATTCTAAAAGTTTAAAGCAGTATGGCCAAAAAAAAAAAAAAAACATTAAATAAAAATGATTCACAAGAAGTATTTCAAGTTCTGACTGAAACTTTTGAATACATTTCTTCATTGAAAGTAAGCCGAAATGGTGATAAAATCACAGCTTCAAACAGGAAAACAGGATTTATTGGCTTCCTTGTATGCATACAAAGCATCAAACATTTGTACAAATCTTTGATAGAAAATGTTATTGGGGGCTTACAATACTTGGCCACATATAAGCTCAGCCAAGACCATATTGAACTGTTTTTTCAAACAATCAGGTCTCACTGTGGTGCTAACAATAATCCCACTGCAAGACAATTTAGAGCAGCTTATAAAAAACTGCTCACAAGATCAGAGATAAAAAACTGTTATGCACCCACTGGCAATTGTGTGCCTTTGGATGAGCTGAGTATTTTATCTGTGTCCAGCGTACATTCTCCAGAGAATGTGATTAACTTCTCTACAAATGGCTACCGCATAGAGAATGATCATGTGGCTACTTCAGAAAGTGTGGAAGTATCTGGACATGATTATCTTTTTGATGCCGGACAACTAAGTGTCTGCTCTGAGCATGTGGTATATTATATCGCAGGGTACGTGGTTAAAAAACTATCGTCCCATTTAAAGTGTGAAGTGTGTATCAATGCACTTCATTCTGTTGAACCATTCTTCCGACATTCCTTGGCCTCATTCAAAAGCAGGGGGAAATTGATTCACCCTTCAAAAGATGTGTTCATCTTATGCAAGAAAAGTGAATCAGTATTTCGACGCAGAATTTCCTCAAGCAATAAACATCTGAAAAAAGAACACGAAATACTGCAAACTGAAACAGAAATCCTGCATTCAGTAACTGGTCTGCCACTTTTTGCTGACATAAGGGCACACATGCATGATGCCTCTCTCCTCAATAATCATGTTGAACACCTAATAAGAGCAGTAGTGAAAAAATATCTGCTCATCAGATATATGTATTGGGGGAAAATTTGGTGAATAAGTCGAGTTCAGTGTGTCAGTTGTATACAAAACTTATTTAAGGGACAATAAGGAGTTGTCTAATGTTAAATTAAATGAAAATTCTTTTTTTATAGTTTGGCTTAAGAAATATTTTCTGTAATATTTTAAGAAGATCAAATAGCACTGATTCTCATTTTTTTTTTTTTTTTTGGAAATAAAATCCAGTTTTAAATATATGCATTGTGCAGTATTTGTAGCACTGTTAAAAAATTACTGCCAAATTTAATGAATTATTTCACTGCTGGGGTGGATTGCCCTACCCGGGGGGCGAAGTCAGCTAAAGGTAGGTTTGTTTTCTTATTCTTGTTTTAAAATTCACAGCCTTGTTCAGATGTGAAATAACATTATGCAGGTGTTGATGTTGGCATTGATCTAAACAACTAAGTAAGTAGATGCAGTGGTTGGTGGTTCTTCCATTGAAGCATATGAGCATGTGCTCTGACCACCATTTTCAGGAAATTTTATTAGATTAACAAAAAAAAAGTTATTAGATTTAAAGAAGCTCTGTGTGTGTGAAGATTACATTGAAGACATATTGAATTAATGTGTAATTTATGCTTCCTGAAATGCACCATTCAGGCAGTGAAAATATCTCAGATGAATGGTGAGAAGCCATAGCTTAAACCACTGCACCACTGGGGTGGCAATTTAATTGAACTCAATAGCTGTTCAGGCTTAAAACATATACAGCAGATTCCGGTTAATTGAGACACATATCGGGGCTGGTACACTTTATGTGAAGCTTGATCCCAAAGAGTTAATTTGGGATGTTCTTCAAAAATTGCCCGAAGTAAATGGCTGCCCTGATTAACCAATGGCCCAATTAACTAGAATTTACTGTTTATATTAGAAATGTTTAAAAGGCTTATGGCTGGTGGAAGTTTGCTTTTATTTTTTGTTTTATTTTATTTATTTATTTGTCATGTTAGACATAATTAACTACACAAAACTGGCAAGTGATTTTATGAATCAGACACCCATTCCAGGGGAAATTAACATTAATATTGAAATACAGCGCATTAGTGCAAGCCCTAGAAATTAAATAGTTACCATACCCACGAGTTTGATAACTGTGTCAAAACCCCCTGGAGAGAAAGCCCCAGCGCGTGAAATGCGAAGGGTTGTGACGTCACTGTCAGAGGGCCATCGCAATCCCTATCTCCAGAGGGGTCAAAGGGCAAACGTAAGGGAAGTGCTGATATTAGCTTCGCGTTCATGCGGCATTGGTCAGCGTTGAGTTTTCGGTTGTCGTGCACGTGAATTAGCGTTTTTATACAACATTCGTGTAAAATATCGGGTGCTTTTATGTATATCTAACTACAAACACGTCTAAAAGCCACTGTTTTCAGCTTTTCTAAAGATGAAAGCCTTCAAAGAAGATGGATTTCTTCCATACCAAAAAAGATTTTGAACCCACCGTGAATTCAAAGGTTAGTTAAGCCTAATTGTTCTCACGAGAGAATGTTCTGCGTACAATTTAAGTTAAAGTAAGTTTAACTTGAGGTTCCGATTAGAGAACTATGAACTTGAATTGTCCACATTGAACTCTTCTACAAAGTAGCACTTTAATTCCTAGTCATTCATAGTCACATCATTCACATGTATAAGGGTAGCTTCAAGAATATTGGTAGTGAGACGTTTCTCTCTGCAAGAAGCACATCGTGCAAAAAAAGAAAGTACTTAGGCATAATGAAGGAACACATTTGTTGATACTTGTGTTTTCCATTTTTTGGGGGAGTCTGTTAATGTGTTAATTGATATTTTCAATATTTTCAGTTGAAAAATTAAAAAAAAAGAAGTTTGCCTTATAATGAATATACTGCTAGAGAAAATTAATACCTTTTGTGTAATTTCTGTGTAAAATGTTTTTACAAAGTTGGGGGAAAAAAGGATGTGACATTCTGATTTCCCAGCATAAAATTTGCAATGTTATGTGCATAAATTCGAAAATATCCAAATTAATACCTTCCATATTCATCTAACAAAGTCCTTTTTCCTCAGGGATTTTAATTTGTAATTTTTTTTTTTTTTACTTTCTAGAAGTAGTTGCAAGATCTGAGCACACGTCTTACCGTATTTTCAGGAAATATACTCACTAAATCAGAAATTTTGCTTTCGCGTTCGTTACGTAATTAGAGAACGGCCTTTCTTTTTTAATAAATCGAACGCGAAGAGAATTTCTAAAAGTTTTAAGTGAAGTGATTATGTTCATAAAGTTCTACAAATTCGCCATTCACGCACTTAAAAAAATTCATAGTTGCAAAAGTGCGTAACGTAAAATGTTTGGGTTTTCAAGTTATGCGTGAAAAAACTATTTAGCCAAATTGCAAAAAAAAAAAAAAAAAAAAAAAAAAAAAAAGGGAAAAATTTCCTGAAATATTTAGTTTTAAGACCCGTACATGAAATCATTTCCCAGCACAAGAGCAAAACTTTGGATCGTTGCTGTAAACTGAGAAAAAAGATACAATCTTTCGATGTTATCTAAGGATAAAAGTTAGAGAAAAAAAACATGGTTGATTTATTGCTGTGTGCACAAATTGTCTAGTATCGCATTCGAGAAATTATTTCTCTGCGTAAACACTGCAGTACTTCGTTGGCGTTTCCAGGAATGGAGAGCTCGAGGCTCGAGTCAGTCGGCCCACTAGCTCTGACTTCACAGACCAGTTCGGAGGCTTTTTTAATCTTCAGGGGGTTTTGGCCTGGCCACCAGATGAAGAACTTGCTTGTGATGTCACGTTAAGCGACGGGCATGCCCACGGGTAGCTGAAGACATCAATGTGAAAATATTTTTTATTTTTCTTCAAATTATTTTAATTTCTTTTGACTGATGATTGTGAGCAATTATTCCATGCACAACATGTAAAATTTGTGTTAAAAAATTAGAGGCAAAGAAGGCTGAAGAGTTGAATGTGGTAAACGGGAAATGTTCAAAATGTAATCAAACTAAATTTGAACTGAGACTAAGTGCGCTTCTGTATTTTTAAATAACTACTCAAAGCTGAAAAATGACACCTTAAATAACAGGTCAGGGAATAGGAAATATGCCATGTTCACAGCAGCTACTTAATGAATCTCGTCTTCCTGTGTGTCTCACTAACAACGGGAGTATCTCTAAATCTTGGAAAAGACATTTGATAACATCCTTCCAGGGGAACCAAATCCTAGTCTAACTACCCTAAACCTCATGCAAATAAATATATTTCAAACTCCATTTTATATATTTTCAATATTCATTTCGTGTGTGGGACAAAATTATCAAGCACGCATGTTCTAACACATGCTCATAACCATGGGGACGAAATCAGTACAAGGTAAGTTTATTTTTCATTTATTTATTTATTTCTGTGTGTACAGTGTGCTGAGATTTAAACATTTTCAGTATTAATTTAGTCTGATTGGTAGCCTCAAAATGTTTTATTCACAAAAAGAAGTGTTATTATTATAACACTTCTTTTTGTGAATTACCTTCTCAAACACATTCTCAGTATATTAATTTTGGGAACACTTTGCCTCTTGAGATTTATTTTTTGGATGAAAGCAATGTTATTTGACCAGAAAAAGTTAGGGTCTAAAAACGCACTTTTGGAGGCTGCTTTATGAATTTTCGCCGGTTTTTCTTATACAGATGCAAATTGCAATGTAACAGTACGTCAACGTACTAATAGATTGCGTTTCAGTTATTTTCTGCGTCTGTTTAAAACTGCATAAAAGAGCTTTTTGGTATAACCGTTTATAGTCTTTCAAAACAGAGAAAATTTAATTCCTAAGAAAGGTGAAGCAGACGCAAACTTTTCTTTTTTTTTTAATTTCGGTAGAACTGATGTAATAAAGTAATACAGTATATCACAAAATAATATGCAGAAAATAAGATGTGGACTTTATTTAAACTCTTCCTTGAAGCATTAAGGACAACTGAATGCCAAGAAACGAAGTGCTGTAACCTTCTCGGTGTAAAACTTCGTCGCTAAGCGTGACGTCACAGAAACGATGGCCAAACCCGTAAAGAGATGAGAGGTGAGTCGGGACGCGGGTGGCCTTGTTGTCAGCGTTCGTGACTGCCATGGAGATAACCTCAGGTTCGATCTTGGGCAGGTACGAATGTTCGAACCACTAAATACCCGCCGTGCGTCGGATGGGCACGTTAAGCCGTCGGACCCCGGGTACTGGCCCACCGGTAATAAATAAGGGCGTCTTCCTCCCCCTTTCTACCTCGCTTACGTGTGACTTTGATATCGGGCACTCCAGCCCAAATATCCTAACCTCCTATTTCGAAGGGTTGTTTAAGACCTGGGGTCAGACATTCCCTTCTTAAAATCCTCTTCATCTGATCAGATCAAATCAGAATTGTGATTAAGGCCATTTCCGCTAAGCGATTGATTCACAGCTATACTTTTGAGATTGCTAGTAACACCTACAAATTATTCCGAAGTACTTGTGGATAAGATGCCATACTATTTCTGCACGCGATAGATATGTTATTCAGAAAGCAGGATTTAAACGACTCACGGCTGAAATAAGAAGAAAGCAGTCTCATATAGAATTCCTGCACCATAACACGTATTCTGCCTACTTAACTTTTATGGCTTGTACACATCCTATTATCCAAGAAAGAACTATGGTATTGTGCGCGTCTAAGCTCTTCCAGCTGGTTGCAACGATGCAAGATAGACACATAAGAAAACTAAGAAATCTCATTTCAAACAAGGCAGAATCTAAACAAAAACCGTCGAATGTGGAAAAAAAATGCAGCTGGACTATGCCTGACACCATTCATAAACTTGTGTAATCTAGTCCTTAACACTACACAGTACCGGGCTCTAAATCCAGGATTAAAGTTTGCTTACCCAACAAACGAAGTTAATAAATGCCGCCTTATTACGCAGATTGAAAGCATCGTTGAAACTATTCCTCAATCCGAAAGAGAGCATGTACGATACAAACTGGCTAACTATACACAGGATTGCTACTAAGCAACTGACACCAGATGACCGTAAATTTTGTGATGAGATTAAACAGTTAAATTTATTGAAGTCTAATAAAAATATCTCCATTTGAAAGGCAGACAAAATGCAGCAAATTGTCATCTTAAACAAGGCAGATTATGTTAATAAGATTAATGATGGTATTGCTAGTATTCCGCATAAGATCCTGACTTCGGATCCAACCTACTGTGGCAGCAGTGGCTAAACTCAGAAAACATGGTGGCTTACCTGCAACGGTCGCCAAGGATATGTCTGCTACTATAGGCCTTCGCATACCTGAACTCTTTGGCCTAGTAAAGACTCGCAAGGAGAGTTATCGCCCGCTTCTATCAGGAAATGCAAGCCCAACCCGCCAGTACGCCACCTAGAAAATGCTCTAGCAAAATTCCTCAAGCCGCTAACTACTGGTTCCTCTTACTCATTTAATAGCTGATCAACGCTATTGATACCATTAAACCATTCTTACGTATGGGAAAGCCTTTTGTTCCCCAATGTGCCGATTGGAGACGTACACTGTAGTATTGAGAACTGACTAATGACTTTGAATTCTTATACTGCAACTGAAATCCAAGCAATTATCAATGCTCTACGTTTCATGCACAGACACACATTCTTTCGATATAAAGGAATCATTTACCGCCAGACTAGAGGTGCACCGATGGGTTCCCCACTTTCAGGGATGCTCGCTGAATTGTTAATGCAAGGCCTGGAAAACAAGGTTTTACACTCTTTCCACCTCAAGCCTGACCTCTACATTAGATATGTAGACGACATACTTATTTTCTGGCCTCATCATAAAGACAAGATTTTCGAGTTTGCTAATGAACTCTCAAGCCATTACAATTCCACAAATTTCGCTATTGAGCATGAAGCTGATAATGCACTTCCTTTCTTACATATCCTACTAAAGAGACACCCTACTACCAATTGGTTATCTTATTCAGTGTACCGAAAACCTACAGCAAACTCTGCTATAATTCCGTTCAGTTCGTCGCACCCAAGGAAACAAGAACTTGTAGCTATAGAGTACATGATCCGAAGAGTGCTCACCCACTTATCTAGTATTCTTGCTAGAAGAAAGGAGTTAAGTCACATCCAGATGATTCCGATGTCACATAGATACCAAAAAGAAGTGATTGAAAAACTGCTCGATCATTAGAATATCCAGTACAAAGTACATTACAAAGGGAAGCCAGAGTTACAAAATATGTTGGAACTGTAGACTATGAACCTGGAGTCACTTCAATACTAAGGAATGCATGTAAAACACACCACCTTGAAACCTCTTCAGCAACGACATGCAGATGCCCAATCGCACACTCCGTTAAAAATGCGGAACCCACTTAAAATCTTCAGGGACTTCCCCAAGGCCTGTAGACGTCGTACTACCGTCGATTGAGCCACTTTCAAACGTTTCGCCAGTTGCGTGGTCGATTGTGTAGTATCGTCTTGCAGCAGCGATTCTAACTCCTCGTCTGCGAGTTCCTGCGATCTACCTGCACGTGGCTTGTCTTCCAAGCTTAGATCACCTTTCTTAAACCTGGAAAACCATTCTCAACACGTCCGCTCATCCAGAATCGTCGCGTCATACGCTTCACTCGCAAATTTTCCTAAATTAAACATGACTAACAAACAGTGCCGCAAATGAACTTTATCAACAGCCATGCTTGGCTTCATGTACGAACTGACAGCACGAGTCGCCGGCCGGTTAGACCCCTACAGCGCCTGCTAGCAAGGGTGGCGGAAACTTTTCCAAAAACCCTAATATTTTTTCCGGGAATTTTTAGCTAAATTTAAGCATAGCGGCACTTCAAAATTTCCATTGCGAGCACTGATCCCAGACATTCCTTCGCTGTGCATTCTGGAAGCTGATTGCGTATTTTGAAATTGGTTTCACAATCTATGAACCACAGAAATACTCACATGTAGCTATCTTGTATCTTTGACCTGACTTTGGCCTGCACCTAATGTTTCAATCGCTCTATACCTCAGTGTATCTGTTAAATGTTGTATCACAGCCTTTAGAACAAATCTGCTATCTCAAAATCATTCCTTTACACTTCGCAAATGATGTGAAGAACTTTCAACAGCCCTATTTTTGCTGCGGCTCATTTGCATAAAATATTGCCATCGCCACTCATTTGCTGTGATACCCTGACTCCATATTCTATTTCTCATTATAAGCGTACCGGACAAAAAATTAGTCACCCCTGTCAGAACTTACCTAACAACGGGTGATGATAACAGCATGGATCCAGTGAGGTATAGACTCCACCAGTTGTGAATGTATTGAACATCGATTTGCAGCCACTTGTGCGTCAATTGGTCCCGAAGTTCCGCCACAGTACGTGGGTGTCTATTCCGGGGTTTCACCTTCTGTTCCAAATGATCCCACAGATTTTCAATAGGATTTACATCTGGGATTTGGTGGGCCAGTCGAGGTGTGACAGTGTTGCTGATTGTTCGTCGAACCACTCAGACACAGTTTTAGCCATGTGCACATGGCAGTTGTCGTCTTGGATGACAGGAGTGGCAACATGCTGCTGCTGGAGATGTAGGAAAAAAGTCTTCGTCATCCAAAATGCGGAGATACGCATGCTGGTTGAAATTCATCGTCACTGCAACAAGAAGGCCCACTTCGTGGTACGGAAAACATCGCCAAAACATTACACAACCCCCTCCAGCTTGAACAACACTTTCGACACAATCAGGATTAAAGGCTTCATTGGGCCTACGATGCACTCGTCACCTCCCATCATTGGAGTAGGAACATAAACGAGACACATCAGATCAAATTATGCTGCCCCGGTGGCGCAGTGGTCTAAGCGATGGCCTCTGATCATTCGTCCGAAAGGGGTCCGGGTTCGAATCCCGGTGAGGCATGGATGTTGTGTTTGTCTTACGGCACTGGCTCTCTCCCTTCCCTGGAACCAGTGACCCTAAATTAGGGACAGGCGACTGCTTATAGTCCATTGAGTTGCTCACGGTGGTCGTTAAACCTCCAATCAAAAAAAAAAAAAAAAAAAAGACCAAATTACTAGTTTCCAATCCTCCACAGTAAAGTTTTGGTGCCTCTGAGACCATTGATAACGTGTGACCTTGTGACTTGCAGTTAAAAGAGGTTTCTTCCGTGCTACTCTGCTCCGGATGTCCATCGCATGCAGTTCTCGTCGCAATGTCCTTTCGGAAATTTGTTGGAGTGGACTTTCATTGACTGCTTGGAGCAATTTGTGCCTGGTTTGAAACCGATTTGCTGTTACTAAGCGTGAAACATGGCGGCGGGCCCTGTTGGTGAGAATCGTTTTCTGGCCACAGTTATGTCACAGATTTTCTGTTGACTGCAAACTACACCACTGTTTGTAGACCAGCTGGACAGTACGCTTCGACACATCAACAAATTGGGTGACTTCATTCACTTTGTGTCTGTGGGAACGGCCAAACACGATGGCACCTTTTTGCCACTCAGTAACGTCTGTCTTACGACCCATATTGCAGACGAAATTCAACACATACGTTGCTCTTCACCACTGCACGAGACAGAAATGATCCTGTAGACAACATCAGTGCTATTTATCTCCCAATAATGCTATCACGGGGCCCTCTGTGCAACCGGTAACTTTCAACTGTCATTTCTGTTAGGGGTGATTAATTTTTTGTACGTTGTGTTTATGTTACACCACTATTCCACAAGCCATTGTCATGTTATCTTGTTGGTTTGCCAGTGGCATAACTTGTCAGATCCAGGTGTGTTTATCCAGGAGGAGAATTGTGCGCATTCCTTTGTAGCCGGTAGTAAAAACATTAAAATTTTTGAGTTTCAGTGTTTTGAAAATAAAGTTGGTATCAAACTTGCCCCAGCAAAAATAATATTCGCCCACCCAGATTACGAAATCAGGCGAAGTCTCTGATATTCAGAATGAATTTAATAGCAATTCCTTTAAATGGAATGCCTGAAATGTGAAAAAAAGCAGGAGGATACTAATGAACGACTGCGGGGGAAAACGCCTGTTCTCTAATATTCACTAAACGTTTTCACAAAACGACAGACCTTAGATTGCTGAAATTCCACTGCATAAATCAAAACGGTAAAAATCATATCGAGAATTTCATTAAAAGATACCGGCCACATGAATAGGCAGTTAAGAAAATAAAAGAAAAAAGTTGGACAATTTAGATGAATGCATCTAAAATATCTTTACTACTGAAACCCTGGGGAGTGTCTTATTGAAAGAAAGACTTGAAAAAATTGATACTTAAAGAGATATAATGGTAATCAGAGCTCTATCTACAAAATCATACACAATTTCTGAGCGAGAATGAAAAACGTGTCATTAAGGAACATAATCTGTGAAAATTTAATTTAAGTCGTGAAAAGCTCTCCATTTTAAATTTCGAAGAAATTCACATTAACTCTAGGCTATGTTGACAAAATAACGGACCAAATTGGCAGCTGTTTCAAGAAAAATGAAGTTCTTTATTTATTTATTTTTATGGTTGGTTTTGTTTTTACATATCGAACATGCATTATAAATATAGTAGCAACATTTGACTTCGTTAAATTTCTTGTCAATGATTTACAGGGTGATCCGTGTGGGTAAGGATCATTTAAATATGCTGCGCTATGGCTTGTAACAGATATATTAATACATAGCTTGTTCCAAAACAACTGAGAATATTTTTATGATAAATGTGCAATACTGCGTTCAACCTTGCCACGAGTCTCGAAAAAATGGTAGTCGTTGTAGTAACCATAGCAACCGGCCACACCTGCTTATCACGCATGTATCGTCGGTAGTACGCAGTTTAACAAGCATTGTTTCGTGAACCCCTAACAAGTGTTTTCGCGCTCTGATTTTTCGAAAAAGTGGACGTGAAAGAGGAACAAAGATGCGCCATTAAATTTTGATGTTGACTTAAGAAGTCTGACGGAGAGACTCCGTCTTATGCTTAGAAGCTTATAAAGACGGATGTGCAGGAAAATCTACAATATACAAATGGCATAAAGAATTTATAGATGGTCGTGAGTCGGCGGCTTTAATCGCGCATGGAGGACGACCTTCAGCGAGTGTTACAGAGGTAAACATCAATGCAATAGGTGTTATTATACGGAAGTCATCAATTAAAGGTATCGAAAATATACACTATCTACCAACAAGTAATTAGACACCCCTGCAATCGACGATATCTACGGTCCTGATACACGTCACGGCCGCCGCCGTTAAATATCGTGCGGGAAACAACAACGCAACCAGTCGCATGCAAGATGCCAAGCAGTTCGGAGCTCTCTGATTTCGAGAAAGGTGTAATCGTCGGGTATCACAGAAATGGCCGATTCATACGTGACATATCCAGCGAGATGAAGTACCCAAAATCGACAGTGGCCTACGTGATTGGCAATTGGAAGATGAGAGGTGACTGTCGAGATGTGCCCCGATCCGGCAGACCCACAAAACTGGGAGTTACAGACCGACGGGTGCTGGCCAGAGAAATTCGAAAGAACCTCACCAAATCAATGGGCCACATCCGCGAGGAGTTTCAACAGGCACCCGGGAGTGTTCTTTCGATGAATACCATCCGTAAGGTAGCCCATCTGATCGGTTATCATGGACGTGCTACTGCCCACAAGCCTTTGATTACCAAGTCAAATAGCGCTGCTTGGCTAACGTGGTGCAAAGAACGTCGACAGTGGACCGTTGAACAATGGAAACATATTCTCGAAACAGGAATGTATTGTGCCACCTGTGAAGTTCGGCGGCGGTGGAATTATGCTATGTGGGTGTTTTTCCCGGTATGGCATGGGACCCTTGGTCGCAATTCCTGGTAGACTCAACGCCGAGACCTACTGCACCATTTTGGATGACCATGTGCTTCCTACGTTGTGGCAGTTTTACAGGATGGAACCATGTTACTTTCAGGATGACAATGCCACCTGTCATGTTGAGAGGTCCACCATGGCTTGGTATCGAGGCTGACGAGAAAGACAGGTTTCGGTGCGAAAGGGCATCGACGAGATCACGTGACCAACTTAGTGCTGTTGCCTCTGCTTGGGCTGCCGAGAGCAAACAGTGACCAAGTAGAAAGCTATATTTTCCAACACGCAGCAAATATAAGGTGGCACATCTAATCATTGCATATTAACTTAAAACTATTAGAGAAGAAAACGTTTAAAAGGAACATTATTAAAATGGGAGTTCTACTGAACTTAATCGTTTAACACTACTGAATTAATTTTTTTTCGTTTTCCGTGTAGTGTGGATTTTTGCGTTTAGCCGTTCCTTTAGCAGGGATCGCATTCCTCCTAAAATTCCTAATATTTTGTGACCCTCCTTAAATTCCTTAAATTATACCTAAAATTTGCTATTCTTCCTAAAATTTTCGTAAGCTTATTTATTAAAAATACAACCGTTATTAACGCCAATAAATTTACCATTACGGTAAGGTAAAAAGACCTGTTATTGTAAAAACACAGCCTATATCCTGTGCTGCTGAAGGGAAAGAAAATGATGCCATCGAGATGCACTTGCTTCGGGGCGGGCGCTCCACTTTTGTGCCTTCGGACAGTTTTCGAGAGTAACAAGAGATCTAAGGGAAAAGGGGAGGGGTCATTTTCACCCCTGGTTTGCGCTTTGCAGACGAACTCCGTGGCACGCAGAAGATCGTACTTTATTTTTGGACATGCCTCGTGGAACCTCCTCTTTCTGCTGATGTTTTGTTATTGTAAACCGCAGGTGGGTGGAAGCAAAGAGGAAACATGTGGTCTCCTTCCGTAACCTCCGGTAATGACGATGGGATGGTAGCTGAGTGTTATCGTGGCAGGCAGTAGAGCACGTGATCATTGACCTTCGATCGTGCGTCGGCGACAGCGACCTTCGATGCGCAATATATCTCGGCTCCGACTCGCTTTGACTGAACTTGCGTGAGATGCGTACGATAGTTTCTGGTTTTGCGTCTTTTATGGTGTTCTCTGTGCTGTGTGCAGGTTCAGTTCTCTAGTGGGGACTTGCTTTTTTTTTTTTTCTATCTTCTGACATCCTCGCAGCCAAACTTCGGGAAGTTGTCTGGTTTTGCAATATTGGAACGTGTTTTTGTACTTCCCTTTCATTTTCTGGTTAGTAATACAAGTGTTTAAGATGCCTAAATCCAAAACAAAATTTTAAGATGCGTGGCTCGCCAAAGAATTGGACGGAGTGAAGTTGAAAGA
Source organism: Macrothele yani (assembly GCA_039090855.1). Lineage (NCBI taxonomy): Eukaryota > Metazoa > Arthropoda > Arachnida > Araneae > Macrothelidae > Macrothele > Macrothele yani. Next base: position 179,652,484 of record CM077002.1, on the reverse strand, counting down.
ATGGTGTTCTGCAACTGAAACAATATTTTCTGCTAAGTGTATATTGTGTTCAGAAATTTTCAATTTTTCTAATAGTGGCTTTTCACAAATAAAAGCGCATCATAAAGGGAAAAAACATTTGCAGAAATTTCAAAGTAAATTTCAAAATAAGTCCATCCTTGAAAGCCTTTGGAGGACGGGATCTTCAGCCCAAAACAAATATTAGTGAAGTACTGAGTCATGATTTACAGTTGGCTAAAGCCGAAGCATTATAGGCCATGAAAGTTGCTAAGGACAATGTCTTTTGTTTCATGCACTGAAACAGTTGAACTTTTCAAAGAAATGTTTCCTGATTCTGCTTATGTGATATCACATGGATTGTCAAAATATTTTGAAGAGGATTTGAAAAAAGACATTGCATCTAGTAGCCCAGGAAAGGTTACTATAGCATTTGATGAAACTACAAATACACAAGTGAAACAGCAGTTGGATGTGTATCTCAGGTACTGGTCTTCAGAAATAAATTCAGTTTCTTGCCGATACCTAACAAGCGTTTTTCTGGGTCATGCAACAGCAGATATTTTGCTAAAAGAAATTCTTGATGTGTTATCATCCTTCAATATTTCGTTGAACAGAATTATTTGTGTATCCATGGACAGCCCAAATGTAAATAAGTGCTTTTTACGCAAATTCAATGAAGTTGTAAAACAAGAAACAGGCCAGAAATCTTTGGAACTAGGTTTTTGCAACCTGCATGTTGTTAGTAATGCATTTAAAAATTTTTTGACAAGCTTAAATATAGATTTTGACGAATTTGCTACTGATATGCATTACTTTTTAAAGAGTAGTGCTGCAAGATGAGAGGATTATAAATCTGTCAAGGATATAACATTGGTCACAGCCAAATTTCTTTTGCGTCATGTCAGCAACAGATGATTAACCGTTGGTTCTGTAGCCCAGAGGCTCTTGGATCAATGGCTAAATATTACAGAATATTTTTTAAACTTCTTGCCATCTAAAAAAATATTTGAAAAACAACTACGCAATTCGGCAAGGTATAAAAGAATTCTCTGTTTCCTGAAAAATGAGCTAACTCCTTGCTATTTAGCATTAATTTCATTTTCACACCAAGATTTTGAAAAGTTTTCATTATGTTATCAAGAGTGAAGAACCAAAAATACACCAGTTATATTCTGATTTAAATACTTTAATGAGAAATGTTATGGCTCAGTTTATCCAAGATGATGTTATTGCAGGGAAATTTGGAGAAGACCTAAAGAATGTAGATTTTGAAAACAAAAATTCATGGAAAAAACTAGGGGAGTTAGAAGTTGGTATGAAGACAAAAAATCTCCTCAGGAATGTTCAAGAGACCAGGCAGAAATTATTTCTCTTAGATGTAAGATCATCACTAATTGCAACCACAAAATATTTAAAGTCAAATTTGCCATTCTGCAATCAAAAGCTAAGAGACATAGAAGTTTTAAAGGTAAAAGAACCAAAGAAAGAGTCAACTCAACTTTCAGTCACTGAAGGACTTTTGGAAATAACCAGAATTTCAAGTGTTTTGCATCTTTCTGAGGAACAAATTGATAGAGTAAGAGAAGAGTGGAAACTTTTAAATTGCGATAAGCCAACTCTAGATGAACTAGTGACATTTTCAGAGGAAGGGCATATTCCAGTGCGGATTGATCATTACTGGCGTAATATATTTAGTATTAAAGACTCTAGCGGAAAAGAAAAATACTCAAATCTTGCTAAACTCATCAAGTCAATTTTAGTTTTACCTCATGGTAATGCTGATGCAGAAAGGAGATTTTCGGTTAACACTGCTCTGTTAAGGAAGGACAAGGCTAACTTAAAAGACTCAACTATAACATCATTAAGAATAGTTAAAGGGGCCATTAAACACTATGGATGTGTAAGTAAAGTTCCCATAACAAGAAATTTGTTAAATAGTGTTCATGATTCACATAAATTTTATAAAGAGTATGTTTATAAGCTGAAGGAAGAAGAATCAAAAAAGGTAAAAGAAAGGAAGCAGAAAGAGAGGGAAAATAAGGAAAAGCAGCTAGAGAAAAAAAGAAAAGCTGAGTTTGATGACAAAATAAAAGAAAATGATGCAGAAATAAATAGGCTTAGAAAAGATAAAGAAGCCTCCCTAGCAGTAATTCAAGAGGGAACAGAAAGAATGAGAAAAGCTGTTGAAAAACAAAATACTGTTGAAATAGCAGTTGCCTCTAACTTGATCATACAAGGTTCAGCTGAAATAAAGAAAACTGAAAGTAAATTAGTTGTGGTGGAAGCAAAAAAAGATAGGCTTATCAGGAAAAGGTTAAAACAATAATATGAAAAAAGTAATTCAGTGAACAATTGTACATAGTTCTTGGTTTTCAATTACCTTTTTAGGATATTATAATTTAATGTGAAACCTGAAAACTTTACTGTGAAAATCGTGAATTGCTTCTGGTTCAACAGCATATTAATGTTCAAAGTGAAACTTGAATGTGGTAAATATACTTGAATATGATAATAACACGTGAAAAGATAAGAACTGAACATTAGAAGTAAATCATACTTAAACTTTAGACATTAGACGTTATGCAAAAAATTTGGGTGTGAACTTCGACCATATATACTAATGGACTGCACATTGGCAATAGCTGCATCAAAGCCGCCATGGCTCAAACATTTGGCACGTCATCATCAGACTCCAAATTTAGTGTAAAAATGCTGTTATGATTACTAATTTACGCTGCAGAACTTCAGTGTTTTCGGTGTATTATGTGAATGCGCCTCATATATAATGAAAACTCTTCAGGTAAGTTTACTTATGAGCTATATACATGCATGATCGGGTTGTTTACATTTCGTGATTTATAATGTGATGAACATTTGCAAAGAATTTGGAACATGCATTCCATTTTTTTTTCTTAAGTTACTATATTTTTATATCAATAGCTGCAAGTTTCTGGTTAAGTAATTGAACTTTATTGACTTAGGTATTTAATTTGTTTCTTACCCATGAAAAATCATAGAACTTCCTTTACTATATCGCTCAGAGCAACCATAAGCACAGCAGGTGTAACCCATCTTTTTGACTGATGTCATGTGATTTTATGTTGGAGCCAGAAATTTTGATGTCATGCGCAGTCTATCAGTATATATGGTTGAAGGGTGTGAAGCAAACTCTTTACAATGTATACAAAGTTGTTTTACTAGATGTATACAAATATACATCTAGTTTTTATTGAAATACACTCCTAAAATTTTCCTAAAATTTTTCTAAAAATTCCTAAAATTCCTACCTAAAATTTTCCAGAAGTATGCTATGATCCCTGCTTTAGCAAAGTCGTATCAAGAGACATATTCGAAAGTTTTGTTGCTCGATTTAATGAAATTAACTATATTTTCTTCGTTGTCCGTGTAGTTCATTTTTTTCTTTTTGCCTTCATGATTTTCTAGCAACAATGAAAAGCAAATTCGTTTAATAAATAGCGTACAAATATTAATAGCAAATGGAAAACGTCAAGCGAAATCATATTGAGGTCGAAGAAAAAGTGTTCCCTCATATATATATATATATATATATATATATATATATATATACTTAAGAGCAAAACTGAAGACTAAGGAAAAACTTTAGAATTTAAAACGAAGGTTGCAAAAAAACCTGAAAATCAAAACGCGCAACGCAGCAGTTTTGAAAATTCAGAATTCACATTCTATAAAGAAGATACCTAAGCAAAAAAATGCAAATATAATTTTGACTCACACCTAGTACAACATAGAAAAGGTTATGTATCTACCTGTGTGAGTAAAAGGAGAAAAGACAAAAAAATAAAATAAAACAACTGAATGTAGAAGGTGTCGAGAATACTGAGCCTTGGCTTTATCAAGGACCAGCAAAAACTCTGCATTTTCTCACTTCCACAAGGACCTAGTTGGAAATGGGTTTCTGCAAGGCCATAGATGCAAGTAACATTCCCACCTAAAATAGTTTAAAACATATATATATAAGTCATGTCCTCCGTAGAGTTGCATGACCTAGCACTAGTTAACAATTTCGCTTGCATCCATTAACCTTCATGGCCCGACCCATGCTCTTCATCTGTTACTATTAAACAGAGAGAAGAAGATTAAAGAGAACTCAAGCTGTGAGAGTGACATAATAATTAGAAATGATTTTCAGCCATAACGAAATTCCAAGTTCGTTTCAGAGAGAATTTAAACCTGAAAATCAATGCAAAAGAAATCCAAATTTTACATTGCAATTAAAAAAGGAAATGTTAATTTTTAACGAACAGATTTTTGAAAGAAAACTTGAGTCTAAAACCCCCTACTCTACAACTTATGACAGCACGAAAACGAGAATAAGTTAAAGATAATAATTAACTAAAGAAAACTTTGTGAAAGTTATATACCTTAAACAGTTAGTTGCAATATGTACAAAGTATTTTAGCAGTGCTTTAAGTGCATAATTAATTAGTTATTAAGAACTTAACTACTTTGAAAAAACAGCGCAGAGACAGCGCATAGAAAAGGAACAAGCTTAGCCATCTTCTGTTCCTAGGTACCCCAAAAGACGCTCAAAGTTACAAAGAAAAGAAAGAGTTAAAACCCGCAAAAATGTTAACAGACAAACCAATGCCTAAAAGCTGAAAAGCTAAAAAACGACAGAGAATAAGTACAAACATTGAACTTATAAAACCTAGAACCCAAAAACAAGGAAGAGAGCTTACCTCTTGTGTGACAAAAACTTTTCTCCTCACAAGAGAAGAACATGGCTGACCTCTTCCGCCACTCCCTAGACAGCTGGGGGGCAGTGAGGGTGGGGCTGATGGCCTCCTCATACAGCAAGAAAACAACGCGCGGAGATTTTAACCAGAGAAAAAAAAATATATAAACTTAAGACTGTGGATCTGTATGATCAGAAAGAGCAGAATTAACTCTCCAGAATACATGAGAAATATTATAAAATACACGAGCAGTTTATTTAATAATCTTTGCATGTATTAAATCACCTTAGTGAGCTTCTATAGATTAATCAGAATCTTATTAATTTTAATGTTGGTTTTACTATTTTTAGTATAGCTATCCTAGTGATGAATAACTAGTTTTCTTTTTTATTTGTTTTTATTTTCTTTTATAAACAGATTTTTAAGCTTTTTTTGTGATTTTGTTTATATTATTTAATTTTTTGTTTTAATAGGACCGTCATATCCATAGCACTAAGGTTCCTTTAGGTAGTTAATAGGCATCCTCTAGCCAACTTCCTTACGGCTTTGATTGGTCAGAATCATATTATTAACTGTGTAGAAAATTAAAGCAGATCTGCCAACCTTACTCTATTATTCAGAATAATTTTTCTTAAAGTTCTTTTGATGAAAGAAGAAGGAATTTCGTTCTCTAGAAAACTTTCTAATAGTATATTAATGTGGTAATTGAAGTACAAATTGTTGCTGCAAATTCTTGAAATTCTTAGGACCTGAGAAATTAGTACATTCTCAATTACTTTGGTTGAAATGTTATTATTCCAGTGTAGATATTTAATTACTTTGAAAGGAAAATTAACTCTTTTATCAAAGAGGCTAATAGATGGGTTACCTCTGTTGAGCTTAATGCTTAAGTCTAGGAACTCAAGTTCCTGATTACTGTGGTTGGTTTTACATAAGTTAAGAGAGCTTGGATAGATATTATCAAAATCACTCTCTATAACTTCTGAATTATTGATACACAGCAGATCATCAATATATCTAAAAGTGTAAAGGTAGTTATCTGAGCAGGTGGGGTGATTTTTAATGAATTTATATTCCTTAAAGAACAGGAATAGATTAGCGATATTCGTGGACGTTGATGTCCCCATTGGAATACCGTTCACTTGCTTATAGAGAGTATTATTATATAAGATATGGTTATTTTTTATGCAGCAATTGAGATAAGAGTTCCAAGTTCCTACATTAACAAATTGGTTAAGTTTAAATTCTGCATACAGCTCTTTAAAGGTAGTGATTATATCTGATAGAGGCAGATTAGTATATAGGTTTTCAAAATCATAACTATTAATATCTAGGGGACAAACTTTGAGTATAGTAGAAATTACTTCTGCATTATTATTAATTATCCAAAAATCTCTGTTCATCAAGTTAGAACAGTTTCTAATGTGTTTCAAAACCTTCTTTAAGACATCTTCAAAAGCAAGATCTATTTTCTTTTTATGACTCCTTACTCCACTAGCTATGAACCTGAACTTCACAGGATCCTTATGAAACTTAACCGTTGCAAAAAGAAATGGAAATTCAGGCTCATATCTTCTAGTTTGTGGAATTTTAAGTTTCTTGAAGAATGCCTTAAACCGATTTTCTAACTGCTTGGTAGAATAACTTACGGGCTCGTATGTTACTCTATTATTGAGTTCCATAGTTAACAATTCAAAATAGAACTTCTTACAGATAATTGCAAAATTATTGCTAGTTTTATCCGTAGTGGTAAAAATAAATTGGTCTTGTAGTTTGGAGAGTGACCTTTTAGCTTCTCCAGAGAAAAAGAGATTTCTGTCGAAATAAAAGTCCAGACCTGCCAACTCACCGGTGAAGCTATTGATTATATTATATTTCCATTCTGCGAAGGCCTCAATAGGCTGATTGTACGTTAAACTGGTTTTTACGATGTACCTATTTACATCTTGAGTGAAGCTCTCAAGAATCCTTTCTTTGGAAATTGTGAAGGAAGGTCTGAATTTAGAGCCATACTCTAATAAATTCCTAAGCTTTTCATTTTCAACAAAACTCAAGTTTCCGGTGATAATATGGTTGTAATTCTTATCATAGTGAACTGTTTCTTTATGTTCATCACAAGAACATGTAGTAATTACAGGAATGTAGCTCGAAGAGTTAAGTTTGTAGTTTTTAACTATTGACCCTAAGGTCTTAACATATTTAAAACTTACAATAGACTGGTGCCTGTGGATGGGAAAAAAATTGCATTATTGTAGAACAGCTTCCTAACATTGAGATTCTCGTAGGCTTTATTTAGGAACCTGATGGTAACAAAATTACTGGAAAATTCTATAAGAGAAATTTTATCTTTAAGAATATGTTTAAGAATGTCCAGAACCAAAGCAAAAACATGCTTATCAACATGGTCAGCAGTTTCATTCCAGAATTTGAAAAAACTTTTAAGGACAGAGTGCTTGAAGGACTTGAGAATTTTGTAAGTATTTTTAACAAAATTAGTGCCAGTTTTAAAGCTTTCCAGAGTTTTTAGCAAGTTAGCAAAATCAACTTTGCTTGATGTGCGAAATAACCTCTGTCCTCTATTACCTCTAGAGCAGCTCTTATTATTAACAAGAAAGAAGAGTTCACGAATTGAAAATTTATGCTGATTATGCTTATTGTCAGATAGAGTGGAATTAAGGCCATAGGGATAAAGAGACTGATGCTGCAAAATTTCAAGGGATTCAGTTTCTAGCCGAGCATAGAGGTCAGGGATAATATGTAGTACCTCTATTTTCACTTTGTCAAAACCATGAGTATGGAAATGCTCTAATTCAAAGGTAGAGTACTGGTTGGCGTTTGTGGAGGGGTACACTCCTGAATTAGAGAACTTGTTTACTAGAGACCTGTGACCATTAATCCTAAGATGAAGAGGATTTTTACTTTGGCCAATATAGCTAAGGTTGCAGACAGTACAGGTGAGCTTATAGATGGTATTGTAGGCTTTGCAAAACTTGTTGGAGCAATTATCCTCAACGGAAGAATACAGGTTAGGATCTGCAGATTTACATGTCAAACAACGTTTGTCATTTCATAACTTTAGATAACCTTTGCCAGCGAGTTCATACACTATGGGAAAGGGTGCTAGCCTAACCGAGCGGGAGGACTTAAAATATCTGAGCTGACCTCCAATCCTTTCATCGTCCTTAGAACTCCACTTGGGCCAAAACATACAAATTCTGAGCAAACCAACTAGGAAAAACTTTTTAGAAATAAGCAGTCCAAGAAAAGACCATACTCGAGTATAAACTACACTCCAAAAAGCTGCATCCAAAACATACTAAAAATAAAAATTAGAAAATAAAAAAAAAAAAACCCAAATAAAAAATAGCAATAAAAAAAAAAATAAAAAAATAAAACATTTCAACTAGAATTTGCGCATGAGCTGCTAAATAATAAATTGAAATTAGTTACTTAAGAGCAAAACTGAAGACTAAGGAAAAACTTTAGAATTTAAAACGAAGGTTGCAAAAAAACCTGAAAATCAAAACGCGCAACGCAGCAGTTTTGAAAATTCAGAATTCACATTCTATAAAGAAGATACCTAAGCAAAAAAATGCAAATATAATTTTGACTCACACCTAGTACAACATAGAAAAGGTTATGTATCTACCTGTGTGAGTAAAAGGAGAAAAGACAAAAAAATAAAATAAAACAACTGAATGTAGAAGGTGTCGAGAATACTGAGCCTTGGCTTTATCAAGGACCAGCAAAAACTCTGCATTTTCTCACTTCCACAAAGACCTAGTTGGAAATGGGTTTCTGCAAGGCCATAGATGCAAGTAACATTCCCACCTAAAATAGTTTAAAACATATATATATAAGTCATGTCCTCCGTAGAGTTGCATGACCTAGCACTAGTTAACAATTTCGCTTGCATCCATTAACCTTCATGGCCCGACCCATGCTCTTCATCTGTTACTATTAAACAGAGAGAAGAAGATTAAAGAGAACTCAAGCTGTGAGAGTGACATAATAATTAGAAATGATTTTCAGCCATAACGAAATTCCAAGTTCGTTTGAGAGAGAATTTAAACCTGAAAATCAATGCAAAAGAAATCCAAATTTTACATTGCAATTAAAAAAGGAAATGTTAATTTTTAACGAACAGATTTTTGAAAGAAAACTTGAGCAGAGATTTTTGGATAATTAATAATAATGCAGAAGTAATTTCTACTATACTCAAAGTTTGTCCCCTAGATATTAATAGTTATGATTTTGAAAACCTATATACTAATCTGCCTCTATCAGATATAATCACTACCTTTAAAGAGCTGTATGCAGAATTTAAACTTAACCAATTTGTTAATGTAGGAACTTGGAACTCTTATCTCAATTGCTGCATAAAAAATAACCATATCTTATATAATAATACTCTCTATAAGCAAGTGAACGGTATTCCAATGGGGACATCAACGTCCACGAATATCGCTAATCTATTCCTGTTCTTTAAGGAATATAAATTCATTAAAAATCACCCCACCTGCTCAGATAACTACCTTTACACTTTTAGATATATTGATGATCTGCTGTGTATCAATAATTCAGAAGTTATAGAGAGTGATTTTGATAATATCTATCCAAGCTCTCTTAACTTATGTAAAACCAACCACAGTAATCAGGAACTTGAGTTCCTAGACTTAAGCATTAAGCTCAACAGAGGTAACCCATCTATTAGCCTCTTTGATAAAAGAGTTAATTTTCCTTTCAAAGTAATTAAATATCTACACTGGAATAATAACATTTCAACCAAAGTAATTGAGAATGTACTAATTTCTCAGGTCCTAAGAATTTCAAGAATTTGCAGCAACAATTTGTACTTCAATTACCACATTAATATACTATTAGAAAGTTTTCTAGAGAACGAAATTCCTTCTTCTTTCATCAAAAGAACTTTAAGAAAAATTATTCTGAATAATAGAGTAAGGTTGGCAGATCTGCTTTAATTTTCTACACAGTTAATAATATGATTCTGACCAATCAAAGCCGTAAGGAAGTTGGCTAGAGGATGCCTATTAACTACCTAAAGGAACCTTAGTGCTATGGATATGACGGTCCTATTAAAACAAAAAATTAAATAATATAAACAAAATCACAAAAAAAGCTTAAAAATCTGTTTATAAAAGAAAATAAAAACAAATAAAAAAGAAAACTAGTTATTCATCACTAGGATAGCTATACTAAAAATAGTAAAACCAACATTAAAATTAATAAGATTCTGATTAATCTATAGAAGCTCACTAAGGTGATTTAATACATGCAAAGATTATTAAATAAACTGCTCGTGTATTTTATAATATTTCTCATGTATTCTGGAGAGTTAATTCTGCTCTTTCTGATCATACAGATCCACAGTCTTAAGTTTATATATTTTTTTTTCTCTGGTTAAAATCTCCGCGCGTTGTTTTCTTGCTGTATGAGGAGGCCATCAGCCCCACCCTCACTGCCCCCCAGCTGTCTAGGGAGTGGCGGAAGAGGTCAGCCATGTTCTTCTCTTGTGAGGAGAAAAGTTTTTGTCACACAAGAGGTAAGCTCTCTTCCTTGTTTTTGGGTTCTAGGTTTTATAAGTTCAATGTTTGTACTTATTCTCTGTCGTTTTTTAGCTTTTCAGCTTTTAGGCATTGGTTTGTCTGTTAACATTTTTGCGGGTTTTAACTCTTTCTTTTCTTTGTAACTTTGAGCGTCTTTTGGGGTACCTAGGAACAGAAGATGGCTAAGCTTGTTCCTTTTCTATGCGCTGTCTCTGCGCTGTTTTTTCAAAGTAGTTAAGTTCTTAATAACTAATTAATTATGCACTTAAAGCACTGCTGAAATACTTTGTACATATTGCAACTAACTGTTTAAGGTATATAACTTTCACAAAGTTTTCTTTAGTTAATTATTATCTTTAACTTATTCTCGTTTTCGTGCTGTCATAAGTTGTAGAGTAGGGGGTTTTAGACTCAAGTTTTCTTTCAAAAATCTGTTCGTTAAAAATTAACATTTCCTTTTTTAATTGCAATGTAAAATTTGGATTTCTTTTGCATTGATTTTCAGGTTTAAATTCTCTCTCAAACGAACTTGGAATTTCGTTATGGCTGAAAATCATTTCTAATTATTATGTCACTCTCACAGCTTGAGTTCTCTTTAATCTTCTTCTCTCTGTTTAATAGTAACAGATGAAGAGCATGGGTCGGGCCATGAAGGTTAATGGATGCAAGCGAAATTGTTAACTAGTGCTAGGTCATGCAACTCTACGGAGGACATGACTTATATATATATGTTTTAAACTATTTTAGGTGGGAATGTTACTTGCATCTATGGCCTTGCAGAAACCCATTTCCAACTAGGTCTTTGTGGAAGTGAGAAAATGCAGAGTTTTTGCTGGTCCTTGATAAAGCCAAGGCTCAGTATTCTCGACACCTTCTACATTCAGTTGTTTTATTTTATTTTTTTGTCTTTTCTCCTTTTACTCACACAGGTAGATACATAACCTTTTCTATGTTGTACTAGGTGTGAGTCAAAATTATATTTGCATTTTTTTGCTTAGGTATCTTCTTTATAGAATATATATATATATACGTTCCTTACTAAATTAAAAAAAGTTATATTTTTTTCTTGTTCTGGAAAAAATAATTTTTTTATATTATTGCATGTATTTTGTTTAATGGGGTTATTTCTAGGACAATGCTTCTGTACACTAAAAGTACATAATTTGGAAATAATTCCTTCTTTAAAAAAATGCTTAGGATCCCTTTTAATACAAATCATCTCTGTGCATTAGAGTTTATTTAGCTTATTTCTACTTGGGGGAAGAATAAAAATTAATCCTTATCTGTATATATTTCAACACTTTAAAATTATGTGACAACACATTCTGGCACAAGCTATTTTCTTGGTAATTGAAAAAAAAGTTGAATGAAGGACACTGTCACAAAAAATGTTCTCATTGTTTTGTGAAAAATTAATGCAAGAACTTTTTTTCATAAAATTATTCATTTTTGTCAGTATTAAATTTTCCTTTCATTTGTAAATTTACAATTACTATAATTGAACACCGTTAGGTAAGCCAAAAATTGAAAAAACTATTTCCATACTAGAATTTAATTCAAACTATAGCTCAGTAAACAGAATTCTTGCTCACCATTAACAGAAATTTAATTGCATTATCAGCCAATAAGCAATCTGAAATTGCAGATTTAGCGCTACTGACTAACTCTTTCATACCAGAAAATTTGAAAAATTCATCGCCGTGGAGCAGGAAGCGAACCTGCATTTCCTGATTTCCATTCGAGCATGCTACCATTACACCATCCAGGATGAGGAAGTCCCAAACATCCAAGTGATTTAATCTGAATAATCTCAGATTTTCGCCAGTCAAAGCGAGCCCTGCTTCATCGTAGCTCAGCTATTTAGAGTCAGGTCGATGCTTAGCAAATTCCCAGTTATTCAGGTAAACATTGGGGAAGAAATATTTCTTCTTATTATACATGGGAAATATATCTCTATAAGTAATCTGAAATCACATATTTACTGTTACGTAACTGAAATCAAACGATCGTCCATGGAATGGAAACATGTCACCTTTCCAACAAGGAAGACGTGAAAAGTCCAACTGTCTGTGTCTGCGGGAGAGGTCATGGCGACTGTGAATCTGTTGTTAACACAGAATTTCTGTCAAAAGAGATGACCATCAATAGTGACTCATATTGCCAAACACTATTAAATTTGCGAAATTCAATTAAGGACAGATGCCGGGGTAAGTTGAGCGAAGGTGTCACTCTGCTGCCCAAAAACGCTACACAGCACGGAAAACAAAGAGAATTGCTGTAGTCATTTAAGTCGGAGGTGTGGCAACATCCACCTTACAGCCCCAACTTTATCCCCATGCGGCTACCATTTGTTCGGTAAAATGAAACAGGACCTTAGTGGACAACGATTCCCAACTGATGAGGCTGTGAAAAGTGCGGTCCTTAACTAGTTGCACCAAACTGGACTTTTTCTGTACAGGTATGGGAAAGTTAATCACACGTTCTGATTACTGTTTACAGTCCTTAGGCGACTATGTCGAAAAATTAATTAATGTTGTACCTTTAAACCAACATACATCCCCTGAGTATATCTTTGTTTGTTTTCAACAGTGTAACTAACTTTTTGATCCACCCTCATATTATTAAAGCACTTTGCTGCAATTCAGAAATCAAATTTTTAGTTTGCTTTAAAAATTAGCATAAATACTACATTTGGAAAAAGTATCAACTTACCTATTGACTATCAATTTGTCTTGTATCTTCAAGCGGAACGAAGTAAAAAATACTATTAAAAATAAACAAATGGGTCCATTTTTTTTACATAAATGTACCTCAAATGTCTGTTTCAAATAGTTTGAAAGAAGGAAGTCATCACAAGCTGCAACAGTATTCAGCTTCAGATTGTTTACCCCAACTTTCCTTATGTGATAGCATCTGCAACAAAGTTATAGATACACACAACAAAATAAAAAAAGAATTCTTGCTAACCAATGGCAGAAATTAAGACATCTGTTTCAAATAGTTTGAATCATCACAAGTTACATCAAAATTATCTCAGCTTTTGATCCTCCAGTACGTGTTACAATCTGAATATTTTATGTAAGAGTTGTGTCCATTATTTTCTTTACCTAAAATCTACTTTTGTAATGTTCATACCTAACTGTGATCTACTTTTTTATAAAACATATTTGATATCACATTTTGGATTAGACAACATTTCAACAGTATAAATAATTATTTCCCACACATTTCTAAAGGAATTAAGCACAATTGGCTAATTTTTCATAACACTAGGGAATTTATACATTTTACTAACATTCTTTACTAGAAGCCAAATTTGCTCATTATGGTAAAATTAAATTTTTACTTTCAATATACCTACTATAAATGTCAAGCTAAGCACTAGTACACACACACACCAGTGCTGAGACGGGCCAAACCCGAACCGGGTGCTGGCTGCGTAATACTTACTGGAGTTCGAGCTTGGAGGGGAAGAATTTTCTTCCTTTTTCTTTTAATGTGATTTTATATGATTTAGCACACGAGGCTTTTTTACACTTTCTAGTTGTTAAAGAGAATTCTTCAGCAACTGGGTCTAAATAGGGAGTAGGAATTCTGCAGGGCTATCCATTCCGGGCTTGGATAACAAAATACCATAGGCCATGAATTACAGGATTTCTGCCAAGGATAAGTTTTAAGAAGTATAGATAGTAGATAGCAAGCTGACGGAATTTTGCTCCCTACCTCAAAGGGGCAGCTCCCTGCTAATTCTATTGAGCAACATACGACGTAGTTTGTTGTGCCTCCAGATGTTTCCTGATACACCCCCCCCAAAAAAACATTTCAGGAAGAAATGAATGGTTAAAGAAATTATAGAAATAGATAGACATCCCTTCCCCACTCTGCAGTTGAGAAAGACATTGGTTAATTGCATGGGTAGGAAAGAGTGGAAGTCTGGAAAACGTTTTAATGCCTATACAGGTTAATCATAGCTTTCGGACTCGTTTGGGCTGACATACTTCAGGCTCGGGCTCTTAAAATTGAGCCCGAATTCAGCTCTGACACACACACAGTAACACTTCAGTTAACTTCACACAGGTGTTTTTATCAAAAATTTTATGGCAATGAAGTCATAGTGGCAAGTATGAAAAATAAGAGAAATTTCCTGGAATTTTTTAGTAATGCAAACAAAAATGCTACAATATTACTGCTAACATTTATTAATCTGGAAATAAGTGACATGGAACTCGTACGGGTATGGTGTCTTTGAGGGACTAGCCAGACCCCATGACGTGAAAGAGTACAGCATCATCTTCCATGGAAAGAAAATAGTCCATAGATTTTCAAATGAATTTGGACTGATGAAATCAAAACTGCTATTAAAATGAGGACCTCTGGCCCATTTTGCTGTGAAACGGCTTGGCAAATTAAGATGCATATCTTGGGATAGGAGAATATAAAAAAGGTATATCACAGGCACATTGTGTAAGACGGGCAACAACTGCACAAACAATATTAGTTCCAATTTGGAAAAAAAAAAAAAAAAAAGACACCACCAAAAATTAAATACAAATCTTCAGTACATAATGCCACCACTACTCAGCATCACTATGTCAATAATATGTGATGAAGCAGAAAAAAGATCGGAAATATGTTACGAGACGCTAACTGAAGTACTGCTTCCTGGTAAACAGGTTTCAAATAAAATGAAACCAAACATGACATATCTTTACTTCCTAGTTTCAAAGATAACTTTTCAGAAATGTTATCTTCATTTACTGTAGAAGAAAAATACATTTCAATGCTTTAACCAACCTGGCTAAACACTTTACATGCATATAAAATATTTGATAAGTTTGAACTCTTTTTCCTATCTCAGGACTTTGTGCACACTATGCACTAAGGAAAGACACTGAAAACTAAGTGTTCAGACTTTCAACTTCTTAATTTTTCTTTCACGTGATTTCAAATCATTTTGGTTATCATGTTTGGCTTTTACTAAGTTGTTCAAGAGTATTTTGCAGCTGAGGAGTTATGTTTTCCTATTTAGTTTTCAAGCTACTCATACACAAACATTCAACAGAAAATGAATAAAAAAATCAAAAATCAGAAGTTTGTCTGTTTAAACGTATGCAGCAGATTTTGTATAAGACAAAGTTTGTCTTATACAAAATCTGCTGCATACATTACTTTGGTATGGCAAAAGTTGTAACAGTCTCCTTTTCACTTCTATAATTTGACTTGCAGCCACTAACTAACACTGCGAAAACGTGGCATGGCAATTCCTCTAAAAATAATTATACCTTTTAATACAAGTGAAGAACTAGATATGAAATTTTTAATCGAAAGTAGTTCCCTATGTTTTGTACAGTTCAGTTAGAACAAAATTGATCATGCAGTTTTTCAACATAATCTGTCCACACTGTTCAGACAGCTTTAGTAAATTCAATCAGACAAATGCTATATCACAGTTGCATTAAGTTACGAAATTAAAAAAATGTCCTCTTTAATTCAGAGACACATTGCAATGCAACAGTTCAAGCATTAATTTCGTAAAGAAAGGGCTAACGATTGTTGGAGATGCAAATGTTATACAAATTACGAAGGCTAATTACCTGAAAAGTTGCCCTGATTTCTGGTAATATTCAAGCTCTATGTGAATCGGCATTGGCAAAAAATATTAATTACTCTATTTGAAATAAGAATTCAACACCACAGAATAACTCACTTCTTTATACTTCACTATTCACGAGACATGAATAGATTTCAACACGTGTGAAACTAAGATCTACTCATTAAACCTATAACTATCACTAAAACTAAATAAAACGTTTACTAAGAATTAACCTTATCTTAGAAATATAAAAATACCTACCTCACAAAACTATTCGTGTATCCAAATGACAATAAACGGAACACTCACTCAATACAAATAACTGTGAACAAACGATGTTGGCGACACTCGACACACAGCACTAAGTTGTGCACGTGACTATTTCGCACCGTAGCCTGTCTTTTTCGTCAGCCTCGCTTGGTATGGTGACAATGGGGTTAATCAAATGGACTGGCCTGCGCACAGCCCGGACCTTAACCCTATCGAGTACCTCTGGGACGAGTTGGAGCGTCGACTTAATGGGTGCCCCCACCGTCCGAAATCGGTGAAGGAACTGACCTGTCTTCTCCAAGCCGAGTGGAAGAAAATACCCCTAGCCGTCGTACAACGCCTGCTTGCGAGTATGCCCCAGAGGGTCGCAGCTGTAATCGCCGCTCGTGGAGGCTCCACCAACTATTGAAGGTGAATAAACTTCGTTTTGCTTTGCTATCACAGGGGTCCAATTACTTGTTGGTAGATAGTGTAGTTCACATTTAAAAATCATCAGTTTGCAGTGAAAATCCTCCAAATACGTGGCGTCAGTGAATAAACAAACACATCGCTCTTTCCACGTTTTATCAACACATAGCAACCGAAAATTATTAAAAATTTGTTTCCGTAAGGCTAACGCGCTCGGCTAGATATCGAGAAATATGGGATTCGGTTCCCCAGCGTTTACCGGATAACAATATTTCGGTTGCTATGTGTTGATAAAACGTGGAAAGAGAGATGTCTTTGTTTATTCACTGACGTCACGTATTTGGAGGATTTTCACTTTGGATCTTGCCCTATGGATTTAACTGCTATAATTCATATATAGCCAGTGCCATTAATGCCCACCAGATGGAGAAGTTTCAGTAGCTGAGTCCATCTTACGGATTTATGCTGTCAGAAGCTGACAAAAACACATATAGCGCCGTTGATTGTTGGCCACCGTAGCGTAAGGCTAACGTGCTCGGCTAGATATCGAGAGAACTGGGATTCGGTTCCCCAGTGGTGACCGGATAATAATCTTTCGGTTGCTATTTGTTGATAAAACGTGGAAAGAGCGATGTCTTTGTTTATTCACTGAAGCCACGTATTTGGAAGATTTTCACTTTAAATCTCGCCATTTGGATTGAACTGCTATAATTAATATATAGCCAGTGCCGTTAATGCCCACTAGATGGAGACGTTTCAGTAGCTGAGCCCATCTTACAAATTTATGATATCAGAAACTGGCAGAAAAACACACATAGCGCCGTTGATTGTTGGCCACCGTAGCGTAAAGCTAACGCACTCTGCCAAATATCGAGAGATCTGGGATCTGATCACCAGAGGTGACCGGATAACAATTTTTCGGTTGGTATGTGATGATAAAACGTGGAAAGAGCGATGTCTTTGTTTATTCATCAGTTTGCAAAATTTTAACCGAGCATTTAGGAATGAAACGGATTTCTTCAGCTTGGGTTTCCCATTTCTTGACAAAGGAACAAATGGATCGTCGAGTTGAGGTTTGTCAACAATTAAAGCAAATGATAAACGAATATCAGAAGTCATGCAACGGGTTGTTACAGGCGACGTTATTTTGATCCACACACAAAAGCAGAAAGCTGTGTTTGGAAATTCCCGTCGTCGCCTAAAGCGAGAAAAAGTTCGTCAATCAAAATAAGCGGGTAGGTCATGTTTGTTGCGTTCTTTGATTGTCAGAGAATGAATGATATATCAACACATTGCTCGGCTACTACATAACAGTGCTGCAAAATCTTCAGGAACAAGTGACAACAAAACGACCACACCTGAAAAAGAATTAGGTGTTCGAAGGCCGCAAATGGCGAGTTCTGTCGTTTCTTATTTGGAGAAAATGAATATTAAGTTGATGCCCCAACCTGTGCATATAGTCCAGACTTGTCACCAAGTGACTTCTCGTGGTTCCCTATTTAAAAAAAAACAAAACAGTACGTGAACAACAATTTGAGACTGATCAACAACTTATTACAGCTATACAGGGATGCTTCAACAGCATTTCAGAAGAATTCCAGAAGACTTTCAGAAATAGACAAAATCATCGCTCTTTCCACGTTTTTCTTTAACCAACACACAGCAGCCGAATAATTGCTGTTCGACACCGCAGGGATCTAATCCCAGATCTCTCGATAACTAGCTGAGTGCGTTAGTTTTACAGCTAATCCCTACTGATTTGCCGTAAAGCGAACGAATGCTTTCGCTGTTGAGCCCATCCCTACGGGTTTGTGAAGTCAGTTGCTGACAGATAAACACACATAGCGTCGTTGGTTGTTGGCACCTTAGCGTAAAGCGAACGCACTAGGCTAGTGTTCGAGAGATCTGGGGTTCGATCCCAGCGGTGTCCGGATAACAATTTTTTGGTTGCTGTGTGTTAATTAAAGAAAAACGTGGAAAGAGCGATGACTTTGTCTATTTACATCGTCTCCACGTATATGGAAGATTTTCACCAGACATTCAGAAAGTGGGAGGAACGTTGGGACCGTTGTACTTTCCTCGATGTGTCTTTTTCTAAAAGTACTCTTCAAAAAATTATTTCTGCATGGGATAGAATTCATGGTGAAAAATAATTTGAACATAATTCTAAATTTTTCTTAACGCAAAATTTTGCCACTGTTTTGCTGTTAGTGTATATTTCTATTTGCAGTGTATTTGCAGCCGAGTCTACAATTTTCCTGTATGGCGTTAACATAATTTCAACATTTTTCTCGATGTCTTTTCTTCTAAAAGTTAGAGTCCAAATAATTATTTCCTCGTCGGAAACCATTCACGCCGCCCCGGTGGCGCAGTGGTCTAAGGCGCTGGCCTCTGATCATTCGTCCGTCTGGGGTCCGGGTTCGAATCCCGGTGAGGCATGGTTGTTGTGTTTGTCTTACGGCGCTGGCTCTCTCCCTTCCCTGGAACCAGTGACCCTAAATTAGGGACGGGCGACTGCTTATAGCCCATTGAGTTGCTCACGGTGGTCGTTAAACCTCCAATCAAAAAAAAAAAAAAAAAGAAACCATTCACTACGGGGAACAATTTGCAAGTATTTTTGTATTTTTCATAATGAATTGTTCTGATCCCAGGTGGCGTAGGTATACCTGTCTAATTCTAGGCATCTTAACATCTAAAAATACGCTTGGAAAAACTGTTTTCTACGTATGCCATTCCCTATGGCAAAGACAGCGGAGATCGTATATTTTAAATAACACAATTTTCCTCTATATACAGGGTGATCGTAAACTCGCGCAACCCCAAAGTTTGAATTTTCATAAATTGTTGCTAAATCGTTATAATAATTCCTTCTGCCACTAGATGTCACTACCATACTGTTAGGAAGTATCAATGAAGCCGAGGTCACTGTGATGTGTACGGGTTGTTCGTAGTGTAGTTTCGTTCGTTGTGGAGATGAAATGTCTTTTTCCCAGACGCAGGGAATTTTCATTCTGGAAAGTTATTTCGCAACTCGTTCATACGGATGTGTTGCCGAGGTCATTCGCAAAAAATTCCGGGTGCAGCAGTTTCCAATAAGTCCACAGTATCGCGATTAGGGTAGTGTTTTCGGGATACCGGATCTGTTGCGGATAAAAAATGCTCCGGTGCACCCTCCATTTTGACTGACCATAAAATAGATGAGATAAAGCGAGCACTGCAGCGGTCGCCACGAAAAAGCCTCCGGAAACTCGCCGTGCAATCATCAATCTCATACGGTAGTGCTCATAAAGCTGCGAGATCGTTACATCTTCGTCCATATCGTATTCGCGCAGTGCATGAACTCAAAGTCCCAGATACAGTCAAACGAATGCACTTCTGCCGATGGTTCCGCTCATTCTTTTTTTTGACTGGAGGTTTAACGACCACCGTGAGCAACTCAATGGGCTATAAGCAGTCGCCCGTCCCTAATTTAGGGTCACTGGTTCCAGGGAAGGAGAGAGCCAGTGCCGTAAGACAAACACAACATCCATGCCCGACGATTCGAACCCCCCGGCCGCCCCGGTGGCGCAGTGGTCTAAGGCGTTGGCCTCTGATCATTCGTCCGTGAGGGGTCCGGGTTCGAATCCCGGTCAGGCATGGATGTTGTGTTTGTCTTACGGCACTGGCTCTCTCCCTTCCCTGGAACCAGTGACCCTAAATTAGGGACGGGCGACTGCTTATAGCCCATTGGAGTTGCTCACGGTGGTCGTTAAACCTCCAATCAAAAAAAAAAAAAAAAAAAAAAAAAAATTCGAACCCGGACCCCTTACGGACGAATGATCAGAGGCCAGCGCCTTAGACCACTGCGCCACCGGGGCGGCTCATTCCTTGAACAACGTGGAATACAGAGTCTGGATACAGTTTTCTTCAGTTACGAAGCCTGAAACACTTCGGATGTTATGCCAATAGTCAGAACAATAGAATTTGGTCATGTGAAAATCCACATGTTTTTCTTGAAAAAGGTTTGCATTCGAAAAAATTTGGAGTTTGGTGTGCGATATCGCGCAGTCGCATAGTGGGACCGATTTTTTCGAAACGACTGTGGATAGTTCCGTCTACCAAGACATTATCACACAGTTTGTTGCACTCCTTCATGTCAGCAAACGACATTGTTGGCTCCAGCAAGATAATGCCACATGTCACACGCCGGTTAGTACCGTCAATTTTTTGCGATATCTTTTCAGTGAACGCCTCATCTCCAAAGACCTGTGGCATCCCAGATCCTCAGGTTTATCGCCGCTCAACTTCTTTCTTTGGGGGCATCTGAAAATTGTTGTGTAACACAATAATCCTCACACCCTGGATGAACTTAAAATGAACAACACAACAGCGATTGAAAACATCAGTGTGTAGGTGCTTCACAAGGTGTCATCAAACTTGGTAAAAAGAGCGAGCGTTTGCATTCGCGAACATGGAGCCCACTTTGAACATATGTTAAAATGAGGTTCCTCTTCTTTTGTTGTTATAAAAGTAAAATTATAATATATATTTGACGATGTTTATTTATTTTATTTTTTTTTTGACAATTGTAATTAACCTCATAATTTTTTTCTGGGTTGCGCTACTTTATGATCACCCTGTACAAGACGTGTTCAATAAGTAATGCCTTGTTGCCTAGCAATCAATCAAACGGCAAAGATTGTGTGCACCATTAGCTTCATTTTACTGTGTAAGAAAGCTCTGCACATTTATTTGTTCGTATTCAATTGTGCTTAACACGGATGATTCTTTTTTAGCACGTCTTTTGTAAAAAAAGATCGCGCTTCTGTTATCGGTTTGTCCGTCCGTCCGTCAGTCCGTCTGTACCCACAATATCTCTGCAACTATTAGTCCGATTTGAAAAATTCTTTTCGCATTCAGAAGCTTGAAATACGCAAATGATGATCCTTTATTTTGTTTTTTTTTACGGTGTACAATTTCGCCGGTAGAGCGCGTAAATGCAGATGATGTCGAATTCAAAAATACGTTTTATTCCACATATTTGCTTCTAAACATCCGATTGAAAAAAAAAATATCTTTCGATTCCATTTATGTCGAAGAGTATTTTAGATATAGTTACTTTTTCAAGTTACGCATAGATTTTCCGCTTGGGGGCGTAAAAGTAAATTACATTTTTCCCGATAACTCTTTTTCTAAAACTCCGATTTGAAAAAACTTTTTTTTCGGCGGATACATCTTCTGATGGAAAATCTTTTGCATATAATTTCCAATTTTTGGTAATGAATACTTTGGCCACCAGGGAGCGCAAGTGTTAATTTTTGCTTCTGATGTATTTGCCATAAAATCGGAGCTTCTAAAATATCGATTGAAAAAATTCTTTCGTGGACTGATGCCACTCACATCGGTAGACCTTTTCGGAATATTTTCTTCTTAAAATATTACACAAGTTCTCCGCCAGGGGGAGTAGATGTACATCTTATTTTTGTCAATATCTCTACTTCTAGGAGTCCGATTTGTAAACTTCCTTCTTTGTTAGATAGTGTTTTCCGTGTGACATGTTTTTCATATAATTTCAAAATTTTCAAGTAATTCATAGACTTTCCGCTAGGGGCGTAGCGGTAAATTGCGTTTCCCCCTATATCTCTGCTTCTAAATCTCCGATTTGAAAAATTATTTCTGCACCGGATACAGCTTCTGATGGGAAATCGTTCCCACATAATTTCTAATGTTTGTAAAAAAGTAGTTTGGCCACCAGGGGGCGTAAATCTTAATTTCTGCTTCTGTTGTATTTACAACAAAATATGAGCTTCTAAATTCTCGATTGAAGAAAACGTCTTTTGTTGACCGATACTAGTCATGTCGACAAACCTTTTAGAAACATTTTCTTTTTAAAATAGTGCATGGTTTCTACGCCAGGGGGCGTAGATGTATATTTTATTTTTGTCAATATCTCTACTTGTAGGAGTCCGATTTGAAAAATTCCTTCTTTGTTGGATACTGTTTCTAGTGTGACATGTGGTTCATATAATTTCAAAATTTTCAAGTAATTCATAGATTTTCCGCTAGGGGGCGTAAATGTAAATTGTGTTTTCCCCTATATCTCTGCTTCTAAATCTCCGATTTGAAAAATTCTTTCTGCACAGCATACAGCTCCTGATGGGAAATCGTTTGCACATAATTTTTAATTTTTTGTAAGAAATGGTTTGGCCACCAGGTGGCGTAGTTCTTAATTTTCGCTTTTGTTGTATTTGCAACAAAATATGACCTTCTAAAATCTCGATTGAAAAAAGTCATTTGTTGACCATACTACTCATGTCGACAAACCTTTTAGGAAAATTTTCTTCTTGAAAAAATGCATGGTTTCTACGCCAGGGGGCGTAGATGTATATCTTATTTTTGTCAATATCTCTACTTCTAAGAGTACGATTTGAAAAATTCCTTCTTTGTTGGATAATGTTTCCGATGCGAAATGTTTTTCCTATAAATTCAAAATTTTCAAGTATATCATAGACTTTCCGCTAGGGGGCACAAAGGTAAATTGTGTTTTCTGCGTTATTTCTGCTCCTAAAGCTCTGATTTGAAAAATTCTTCCTGTATCGCATACAAGACCTGATGGAAAATATTTTTCACATAATTTCTAATGTTTGGTAAAGAATGGTTTAGCCACCAGGGGTCATAAGTGTTAATTTTTGCTTCTGAAGTATTTGTTGCAAAATCTGGGTTCCTGAAAACTCGACTAAGTTTTTTTTTCTTGGACCGATACCGCTTATATGGATAAACCTTTTGAGAATACTTTCTTCCTAAAATAATGCATTGTTTTCCTACCAGGGGACGTAAAGTCACATCTTATTTTTGTCCATATCTCTGTTTCTAAGAGTTCGTAAGCTCGCGATTCCGTTTACAGAAATATCTGAGGGATTAAAAACCCGATTGAAAATCTTCTTTCTTTCGTCAGATCTATTGTTTTCCATACCGGTTACATTGACTTTAAATAGCTTTGATAAATTTAATTTGCGTCAGAACGGATTCAAAAGACGTGCTTATTACACCCGAAAATTTGGTGTCATCTTTCTTGTTAACTGTATCGATGGGGGTCAAACAGCAATCAGTTACAGAGGTTCTAACTGTTGAAAATGTACCTAGCAAAGAAATATACGCTAGAATAGTGGAAGTTTATGGTCCTATAATTTTGGACGTAAGCACTGTTCGTCGTTGGGTAAGAAACTCAAAGGACAGTGGAAGAATGCTGGTCGTATAGGATCAGCGGCGGTGTGGGAGGCCCGTAATCGTAACTTTCGATCTGAATATGTAAAAAGTCGATGAAGTCTTCGGGGAAAATCGAAGAATAACTCAGGTAAACTGAACGTTAGTTTAGGCACTGTCAATGACACAACAAAGTGTGTGCTCGTTGGGTACCGCGTCACCTAAGGATTGAAATTAAGAAATCAAGGCTTGAAACATGCTCAAAGTTGCTCAAGAGATACCTTCAGACCTTTAAAAAGTTGTACGACTATGAAGGGATTTTCTCCAAAACATTGTGACGGGTGATAAAAGTTGGGTGCACCATTATGACCGGAAATTAAAAATCAATCACTGGAGAACCAACCGCCATTTTCTTCTCCAGAGAAAAGTTTTAACTCAAATTTCTGCCAGTATGTTCATTCTCACTGTGTTGTGGGACCACAGAGGCCCTATTCATCAGGCGTACATGGTCGAAGGTACTACCATCAACTCTGAGAGATACTTTCATACCTTAAAAAGATTGTACGACTATCAACTTTGAGAGATACCTCCATACCATAAAAAAGTTGTACTACTATCAGCTTAGAGATACCTTCATACCTTAAGAACGTTGTACTACTATCAGCTTTGAGAGATACCTTCAGACCTTAAAAAATTTGTACTACTATCAACTTTAAGACCTTAATAAAGTTGTACGACTATCAACTTTGAGAGATACCTTAATACCATAAAAAAGTTGTACGACTATCCACTCTGAGAGATACCTTCATACCTTAAGAGCGTTGTACTACTATCAGCTCTGAGAGATACCGTCAGACCTTAAAAAGTTGTAGTACTATCAACTCTGAGAGATACCTTCATACCTTAAAACAGTTGTGCCACTATCAACTGTGAGATACCTTCATACCTTAAAAAAGTTGTACTACCATCAACTCTGAGAGATACCTTCATACCTTAAAAAAGTTGCACAACTATCAACTCTGAGAGATACCTTCATACCTTAAAACAGTTGTACTACTATCAACTGTGAGATACCTTCATACCTTAAAAAGTTGTGGGACTATCAATTCTGTGAGATACTTTCATACCTTAAAAAATTGTACTAGTATCTGCTGAGATACCTTCATACCTTAAAAAAAGTACCACTTTCAACTCTGAGAGATACCTTCATACCTTAAAAAGTTGTACCTTCATACCTTAAAAATTGTATCAACTCTGAGAGATACCTTCACACTTAACAAAGTTGTATTACTGTTAAATGTGAGATACCTTCTTACCTTAAAAAGATTTTACGACTATCAACTATGAGAGATATCTTCATACCTGAAAAAAGTTAAAGAAAATAGTAAACCACGTGCGTAGGGAAAAAGAAGCCAAAGATTCTGCAACACGACAACGCCAAATCCTACTCCAACTTCATAGGCCATACCAAAAATCGGGCTTGGAGTTCTGGAACACCATACCTACACCCCAGATATAGCGCCGTCCAACTTCTGGTTGCTTTCTGCTCTTACGAGACATCTGAAAGGAATTCAGTTCACCTGTGACGAAGATGTACAAGCCGCTACGACAAAATGGTTCCGAGAACAACCTGAAGATTAATGTAATACAAGTGACAAGCTACCTGCAAACATTCCGTAGCTCATCTTTAAAGTTTCAGGCACGTTAAACTTCTAAAGCATTTTCTGATGGCGAGATATGTACATTGATGGTTATACTACACAGTAAAGTCACATTATTGTGACCGCCTCCTACTTTTGACGTCAACAGCGCGTAGCCAATGAAAGAAGGCATGTGTCGTGAGCTGGCTTCGAGGGTATATAAGGTGTGCTGTATGCATTCTGAAAACATATCGCTTGTTGCTGTCATGGATAAAAAGACCGATTTATCAGATTTGCAAAAAGGAATAATTATTGGCTTTCGGGGTAAGGATGGCAGTATTTCTGAAACAGCGCAGTTTGTGAACTGTTCGCGTGCTACTGTGGTTAAAGTGTATGGTGACTGGAGAAATGGCAAAATTGCAATAAGCGACGTGGAAACTGCGGAGCACGACGTGTCATTGATGTGAGAGGTGAACGTCGGCTTCCAAGGTGCGTGAGGGCCGATCGATACGCTACAGTGGAGCAACTCGCACTCACTGGCCGAATGAACCATGGGGCTACTGGAAGTGTGTCTATACCGACAGTTCAGTGAACCCTGCTGCGTATGGGGCTCTGATGTAGACGGTTGGTCACTGCACCTATGTCAACGATGGTGCATCGGCAGAAAACGCTCACATTGGCACGGCAGTATCGAAATTGGACCTCCCCTGATTGGTAAAGGATTGCCTTCTCCGACGAGTCATCCTTTCTGCTTCATCGAACGGATGGACGTTGGCGTTTAAGGCAAGAAACATCGTAGAACAAACAGTCTTCAACCATTTCTGGATAAACACAAGTTGGTGAAGGCAGCGTTATCGTCTGGGGAATGTTTTCGTGGCATTCCCTGGGTCCACTCATATCTGTGGAAGGCACTATGAACCGAATTCGTTATGAATCCGTCCTTGCTGACCACGTACACCCATACATGTTGATTGTCTTCTATGGGGTGGATGGGATCTTCCAGCACGACAATGCAACGTGCCACACAGTTAAAAATGTCCGAGAGTGGTCGGAACAGCACGACGAAGACGTCAAAGTACTTCCCAGCCCACCTAATTCCCCAGACTTAAACCCAATTGAGCTTCTGTGGGATCACCTCGATCGTGTTGTGCGCTCCATGGATCCTCCACCACACACTCTCCAGCAGCTGACAGATGTACTGCAGTCATCATGGCTTCACATACCTGTAAACACCTTTCAGCCCCTTATCGAGTCACTGCCAGCCCGTCTAGCTGCTGTCCGCGCTGCACACGGCGATTAGTCTGGACATTAGCTGGTGGTCACAATATTGTGATTCGACCATACATTATTTAATTCTCAGCTCGTTTCATAAGTTAACCCCGGAACTTCACTTTACAATTACAAAAAGTTAAAACATTAAAAACGTAGATTAAAAACTTTTATACAGTTTTAAAAGAAAATTAAACCAGGAAATAAAGAACTGACACATATATCCATATCGGAACATTAGGAAACTTACTGTACACATTTCACCATCAGGAAATGTGTTACAAGTTGAACGTGTCTGAAATGTTTTCAGATGAGCTCTGAATATTTGCAGGTAGGCTTGTCACTTGTATTATACTGATTTTGAGTTGCACGTGTCTTATGAAATGTCTGCTTGAGCATTTAAACTCAATCAACGTATTTCATTTTGGAACCTCAAGATTTTTACAGAGACGGGTTTAAAAAACTTGTTAAACGTTAGCACATCAGGATCGAGCGTGAGGGGTACTATATAGAAAAATGAAATACACTGTAAGACAAAAAAATGGTTGCACCCAGAAGGCCGTGTCGGATTGCAATGCTATCCTATCGTGAACAGAAAGTTGGTATTCCCAGATTTAGCCTTAAATCTGGGAATACCAAGACTTCGGACCACTTGAATGATCTTGGATGTCAAAAAGTTCTGCAGAAATAACACAATATGACAGGACGCAGTGTCTTCATGCAAAAAAAAAAAAAAAAAAAAAAAAAAAAAAAAAAGGCTAGATATCTTCCATGTTCCACAGAACTTTCAAAAAGTGTGTGAACGTTTTCATGAAATCCCAAACACGTTTTCCTCTGCGTTTGCCAGTTTGTTCGACAGTCGTGGGGATGGAGCACCCAACTTTCGTCGCACCGACTTTCTGTTCACGATAGGATATCTTCAGCTTGTTTAAACATCAGCACAGATACACGCACTATTTTCATATCTCGCAGGGAGTGTTGGAGTTCGGTTTCCAGTATAACTAATGACTAGAAGGGCAGGGGTTTTTTGAATGAGTGAATCGTGTTTAATAAATTATGCTTTCAGTACGTGTATTTCGATTTCTAAATACAGAAGGCATAAGGCATTTTAAAATGAAATATTATTCATATAGCGTAGTGACATTTTTAAACCGGGAAAGTTTCTAAAATTTTGTATCATGTTTCTGAACTGAAGAAGAACTCCAGGGAAACCTCGCACCTTCTTAAATTTGGTGAGTGGTGAAGCATAGAAAATCCTTTAACTAATGTCTGCTGCCATGGAGGAGAATTTTTGTGGGCAGAAATGAGACTGTGTTCCGGAGCATTTTGGTTTTCTTCATGAATTATTTTATCATGCATCAGCATGCTTATGGACGA
The DNA here is from genome assembly GCA_039090855.1 of Macrothele yani. Classification (NCBI taxonomy): domain Eukaryota; kingdom Metazoa; phylum Arthropoda; class Arachnida; order Araneae; family Macrothelidae; genus Macrothele; species Macrothele yani. The sequence goes on along the minus strand of CM077002.1, from coordinate 179,624,460 downwards.
ATCACGAAATATTTCTCAGGTCTTTGGAATAAATAAAAAGGTACAATTATTCTTGCTTTTCCATTTTCAGTAATACTGAAGTACAGGTTGTGAACTCTTTGTACTTCTGGAATAAAATGCAAATTTCAAAACACATTGATTTATTTTGACACACACAAGTAAAGAAACATTTTGCATCATTTAATTACAATTGTGTGCTATAGATAATCTTTCTGCTGTAATGTGATCTTTCATACGTGCAAAACACAATGCTGATTCTTGAATTCAAAGACTACAGTCTTGTTACGAATATATATATCATCATCATCATCATTGTCAACCATTATCAATCCACTGCTGGACGAAGGTCTCCCCAAGTTTCCTCCACAACGGTCTGTCTTGTGCCAGTCTCCTCCATGTCACCCCTGCATACTTTCGAATTTCATCCACCCATCTCCCATGTGGTCTTCTTCTGGGTCTTTTCCTGTCCCTTGGAATCCAATCTAAAATTTCGGCTGTCCATCGATGATCTGTCCTTCTGGCAGTATGTCCAGCCCATTGCCATTTCAGGGATTTAACTCTGATCATGATGTCTTCCACTCTTGTCATTTTTCGGATCCACGAGTTCCTCTTCTTATCTCTCCTGGTTACACCAAGTATGCACCTCTCCATGCTTTTTTGAGTTGTCTGCAGCCTTTGTATGTCTCTTTTAGTTAAGGTCCACGTCTCTGCACCATACGTAAGCACTGGAAGGATGCATTGATCAAACACTTTTCTTTTAAGACATAATGGCATATTGCTCTTGAAAATTATGCTGTTTCTTCCAAAAGCTCTCCAGGCAAGTTTTGTACGCCGATTAATTTCTTCATCAATGTGACCCTCACTTGATATCTGCTGTCCAAGATAAACGTATGTATCTGTTATCTCCAGCTTTTCTCCATCAATCGATAAATCTTCATTTCTTGTAAAAGCATTGAACATCACTTTTGTCTTCTGAAAGTTCATTTTTAATCCCACTTCTTTACTCTTGTCAGCAAGTTCCTGGATCATACTCTGCAGCTCTGATGGGCTAGTTGCAAAAATGACTACGTCATCAGCAAAACGAAGGTGGGTTAGATAATCTCCATTAATCTTTATCCCCTTGTTTTCCCAGCTCAGTGACTGAAAAACACCCTCCAATGTGGCATTAAAGAGCTTCGGAGATATGGTGTCCCCTTGTCTCACTCCCTTTCCAATTTTTATGTGTGTTGTATTTTCAAACAGCCTAATCTTTGCACTTGCATTTTTATAGATGTTATTAATAATATTAATGTATGCATCTTCAATACCGCAGGTTTTCAGAGCCATTGTAACTGCTGATGGTTTCACCGAATCAAAGGCTTTTTCATAATCGATAAAAGCCATGCACAATGGAAGTTCATATTCCCTCGCTCTTTCAATTAGTTCTCTCAGCACATGGATATGATCTATTGTGCTGTAGCCACTCCTGAATCCAGCTTGTTCTCTCGGTTGAGCCATGTCCAGTGTTACCTTCAAGCGGTGTGAAAGAACTTTAGTGAAGATTTTATAAACTACTGATAGGAGGCTGATAGGTCTGTAGTTTCCGAGATCCTCAATGTCACCTTTCTTATGTAGCAGGATCATTGTAGCGGTGTTCCAATCCTCAGGAATCTTTCCTTCATTAAGGCATCGAGTGAAAATTTGGGCGAGTACTGTTTCGATTTCTCCACTTGCTTCTTGTATGATGTCTACAGTAATTCCATCTTCTCCTGGAGCTTTTCCCCGCTTCATGTTCTTGATTGCATGTGCAACTTCTGCTGGAAGGACTGGAGGAACTCTGGTACTGGTATCTTTCATGATGTCTGGAGTGCATGTATCATCCCTTTCATATAATTTGGAGTAGAAATCTTTCACTCTTGTCAAAATTTCGCCTCTAATTCTTGTTACAGAACCATCTTCTTTTCTCAGTGCCATAATCTGTTTTCTTCCCTTACTGAGATGTCCCTTTGCTATCTTTAGGCTTTGGTTGTTTTCAATTGCTTTCCTCACTAGTTCACAGTTGAATTTTCTTACGTCTTCAGTGATTACTTTTTCGTACTGTCTTGCATAGCTCTATATATTCCACTTTGGAAGTCACATCTTCTTTAGTTGTCCTCATCTCTCTTCTTTTTTGCATCAACATTTTCGTTTTTCCTGATAATTTATTTACATGCAACTTGTTCTTAGACCCAGCTCATTTTGTTGCTGTTTCCATAAGAGCTTTGGTTACTATATATATATATATATATATTAAAATAATACAACGTGGTTTGTCACAAATATTTAGTTTTTCAAGTCTACCAAGGTTTCGCTATGTAATGACCTAGCTTCATCAGGACTAATGGCACGTAAATATTCAAATTGTATATGATATCATAAATGGTGTTTACAATAATGGATTTTGGTTAGTTGCTTCCTCGCGTTTGATAGAAATGCGGTGAATGCCATGTCATTAACAAGTTGCGAATACTTCTGAAATATATCGAAAGCTTCCAAAATATGAAGTTTGGTGGTTGAATCTAGCTTGTCAATTAGTTTTGCTTTTTCAAAGAGAAATTTATGGTCTTTTTCCCAACAGTGTTTAGCCATCGATGACTTCGTTAGGTCACAGTTCCGAATGTACGTCTTGTGCTCTTCCAATCGAAAACGCAAGGCTCTACAGGTCTGTCCTACATACGAAGCGTCACATTCACATGGAATATAAAAACATGCAATTTTTTTTTAATTTAATTTTTTTCTGATTGTGGCGCTTTGTATATAGGACAGACCCGTAAAGCCTTGCGTTTTCGATTGCAGGAGCACAAGACCTATATTCGGAACTGTGACCTAAAGAAATCATTGATGGCTAGACACTGTTACGAAAAAGACAAGAAATTTCTCTTTGAAGAAGCAAAACTAATTGACAAACCAGATTCAACCACCAAACTTGATATTTTGGAAGCTTTCCATACACATCAGAAGTCTTCGCAACTTGTTAATGACATGGCATCCACCCCATTTCTATCAAGCGCGTGGAAGCAACTAACCAAAACCCGTGACTGTAAACACCATTTATGATATCATATACAATTTGAATATTTACGTGTCATTCGTCCTGATGAATTTAGGTCAATACCCAGTGTAGCGTAAAAGTCTTTTCGATTTCTACGCTGTTTTAACACATCAATAGACTAGGAAATAGTTCCATAAATGAAAGAAAACCTTAACGGCCAGGCGAAACAACAGAAGTCAACTTACGGAAAAGCTTTATTCAGGCTGTAGAAAACACATCGTAATAGGGCATACTGCAGTTAACGCTCCACACACCACACATTATCACAACAGTCCTATCAATAATCAGTTTACAACCCAACGCTCGTAATAATCGCTCTCTTAAAACGCTCCCTCTTACAACGCTCTCAAGCAATAGATCAGTCGTCATTTTTATCTCTTTCTCTTATCAAGATCAGGCATACGTCACGTGCATTCAACCTCAATTAAGTTGCCAAACGTATTCGTTTGACAGAAAAGATATTTCGTTAAGCGTGAAGAATACTGAGAATAAACTCAAGATTTACATAGGGAAAGAAACCAAAAACGGAAAGTTAATCTAGAATATACGTCACATCATCTCCCTCCTAATGTTTTTTTTTTTTTTTTGCCAAAAACCTATCAATTTTGTAGTGGTATCCTTTCAAACAATCTAATCATTCATTCAACCTTTCAGATGAGAACTTACAACATGGACGAAGAGATGTGTTGATCCGTTGCTGTAACTGACTTTGTACATATAGTCTCTAGACATCAATAGTTCAATAAACATTCATAGAAAACTTTCTGTACGATATCAAATCCTATTATACGTCGTGATAAATATTTTGTCACAAAACGTGTGGAGAACACTCATCAATATACATATAAGTAGCATAGTAGTAAAAAAAAAACTGCGTATGGCAGGAAAAAAAACTACAACATTTTTAACGAGGTTAATTTATACATTCGCTCACTCCTGATAACTTCTAAGGGAAGACAAAACATTCAGACTAAGTTAAGTGAATATTATAATATAGTGTACATTTAGTTAGTTGAAAAAAAAAACTGCACTTGCAGAAAAACATTCAACACCAACTCAGCAAGTGTCAAGAACACAAAAAGGTTAGACATGGAACAACAACACAAAAACCTTTAACTGAGCACTTGGCGGCCAGGGCCGACTTCGAACTACTCCCATGCATTCGCACATCGAATTTCGAGATGGGATAGGGGAAACCCTGGAAAACCCTATCCTGGGAGTGAAATCTTTATAAATATCAACAAAAGCAATGCTGATTTTCATGTTATGCCGAAAAGACAACATGCACAAAATGAATTGACAAACATTTTTGTACTAAAAAAAAAATTAATGTGGCGCCACACCAAAAAAAAAAAAAAAAAAAAAAGAAAAAGAAAAAAACATTAAGTACTTACAAGATAATGTATGCGATATTTTGTCTTCAAAGTCTATCAAAAAAAGTTCTGTGATACTTTGAGTGCAGAAAAGTTCAAATAAATAGCCTTTATAAGGTATCAAAGTTCTGTGATACATTTTGAGTATAAGGAAAGATTCGAATAGTCTTCACAGAGCAAAGCTCGATATAGTAAAAAGTTCCTTTGAGCTTGAAGGTCAATAAAAAAAAAACTTTAACAGTACCTGTTGCTCGCAAAGAATACCCGTGTGCGGACACGCTTATGTTGTTGTCGGGGCGACAACGGCACTATCGAAGCATCCCGCTTTGCAATCTGAGGTTGCAAGTCACTGGATCGCCGGGATGTGTCAGGAATTCCCGCGGACAAGGCAAGCTGACCAGAAGAGGCAGGATTATCAGGCTGTCACAAGAAAGTCTCAGGCTGGAGCGAAGAGGTCTCAGGCTGGAGCGAAAAGGTCCCAGGCTGGAGCGAAGAGGTCTCAGGCTGGAACGAAGAGGTCTCAGGCTGGATCAAGGAAGCCCCAGGCTGGATCAAGGAAGCCCCAGGCTGGATCAAGGAAGTCCCAGGCTGGCTTGGAGACGAACCCGGAATCTGAGAAGGGTGAAGATCCGGTCGTTCCTTTGGTGGTCGAAGAAGCGGTATAAAACTAGAAGGGCGCTTCCGTGAACGACGAGGAACGGTGGAGGAAGGTATAGGCTCCGTCCGTCCCGAGCGAAGATTCCAAGGACGAAAACCTGGCGGATGCAAATGCTGGACTCTATGTCTGGATTGTAGCCCAACACTAGAAGTTGCACTAGGAGAGTGTGGAACAGGAGGGGAAAATTCAGGCGACGGACGCTTTGTAGGTTTAAATGGCACAGATGGCGAAAGTGGACGTTTTTACCCTACTGCAGATTGATCAAATGTTCCTAAAGTAGGCAGCTGCTCAGAAGAAACAGAAGGAAAGATTGTTTTACTTGGAGACTGAAGAACCTCAACAATATTGTCTGATGATTCAGATTCAGCAAGAGGTACGACTCTTTTAGGCACAGGAGAGATGGAACTACCTAATGATGAAATGTCAGTTCTTGTTCGTTTTAAGTTTTTTGATTTAAAAACAAACGGAGGCACTATGCGTGAAGTAGTAAATGGAGCGATTGGAGTGTGAGAAGCAGATGAAAAAGAACCTCGTTGCACACGACAAGAATATCCAGAGGAACTGGAAGCACTAGAACTCTCGTCTTTTGAGAAGGCAGGAGACGGAGGAGTTGAAATAATGGCAGCACCCCCAGTGAATGGAATAATGCCAGAATGTGAATCGTTAAGAGTAGAAGCAAAGACCCGCTCAGACGAAGGTAGCGAATCGGACAGGACAGGGGTGGAGTCAATAATTTCATCATCAACTATACATACTTGTGAAGTCCCACCCTCTGCCTGAGGATTCCTACTGGATTTAGAGTTAATAATTGCATCAGTGCTTCTAATAACCCATTTTCTACATTGCTGCACATGGGCAGAATGTAGGGAGCCATCTGGCTTCTTTAATATGACATTATTATTGTACAATTCTACCAATTCAAAGGGGCCTTCACATAAAGGTGCAAATTTTTTCACAAAGGTGTGTGCAACGGAGGATTGGAAATGAGTTTCTAATAAGACCAGATCTCCAACTGCGAGATCTGGTTCCCTCCGTTTCGCATTATAGTGCCTAGCTTGGCTTAACTGAGCTCGACTGATAGCAGTTCGTGCCTTTTGCGCAAGTAGTTTTACAGAATCAGGTGTTGGTCTTTGGTTGATTTCATCGATAATGCTAGTTAAATTTTCAAAAGGGGTGCGGATTTTGGGCCCTAGAAAAAGTTCAGCGGGCGTAAGCCGCGTTGATTCATGAAATGATGAGCGAAGGGCGAAACAAAACATTTCAACGTGTTCGTCCCAACGCTCATGATTATTGCCAATGAAGGTTGAGATCATCTTTAGTAATGTTCTATTCACACGCTCAGCCGGATTGGCTTGAGTGTGATATGGACTTATGAATTTATGTTTGATTTGAAGCCTCGCACACATTCGCTCAAATAACTCCGAAATGAACTAAACCCCGTGGTCCGAGACTACGGTACGGGGACAGCCAAATCGAGTAAAAACATAATGTATTAGAGTATCACATATTACATCAGCCGTAGCTGCTTTAGTGGGGAATGCTTCCACCCATTTAGAAAAATTATCTGTAACAACTAAAATACACTGACGGAAAAAAAAATCCCAACACCAAGAAGGGGTTATGTTAGGTAAACAACAGTTGTTAGGCGGTGAGAGTACATCTGTAAGATGACGTCTATGCAAATTTCGCGCTCGGCGCATACGTGTGGCGCTAGTAGCGCATCTCGGAACATGCAAAGCAGGTTTGCTGTAAACACGCGCTGTAACGTTCGTGAGCATTAGTTATCGTCGAGATTCGACGTAGTGTGTTGATGTTAGTCAAGAATGCCTTTCAGAAGACGAAGAAGCCATTATCAACAGCTCACGGAGTTTGAACGAGGTCGTGTAATAGGGCTACGAGAGGGTGGATTTTCGTTCCGCAATATTGCAGAACGACTTGGCAGGAATGTAGCCACTGTGCATGATTGCTGGCAGCGGTGGTCAAGGGAAAGTACTGCCTCAAGAAGACCGGGTTTTGGCCGGCCACGTGGCACTACTGAGAGGGAAGACCGCCGTGTACGGCGTATGGCCGTGGCGCATCGTACCGCGTCTGCGGCAGCATTTCGAGCAGCAGTTGCCACCACAGTGACACAACGAGCAGCTACAAATCGGTTACTTGAAGGACAGCTCCGAGCCAGACGCCCTGTAGCGTGCATTTACTTACTCCAAACCACTGCCGTTTGCGACGTTAGTGGTGTCAAGCTAGAGCACATTGGAGGACGGAGTGGAGATCTGTTGTGTTTTCTGATGAAAGCCGGTTCTGCCTGGGTGCCAGTGATGGTCGTGTGTTGGTTAGAAGGAGGCCAGGTGAGCGCCTGCAACCAACCTCTCTGCGGCCGAGACACACTGGACCTACACCTGGAGTTATGGTCTGGGGAGCAATTTCCTATGACAGCAGGAGCACTCTCGTGGTTATCCCACGCACCCTGACGGCACAGTTGTACGTCGGTCTGGTGATTGAACCTGTTGTGCTGTCATTCATGAACAGCATTCCAGGGGGTGTTTTCCAACAGGATAACGCTCGCCCGTATACCGCTGTTGTAACCCAACATGCTCTACAGAGTGTCAACATGTTGCAGTGGCCAGCTAGATCACCAGATCTTTCACCAATCGAGCACGTAGGACATTATTGGACGACAACTCCAGCGTCAGCCCCAACCAGGATTAACCGTCCCTGTATTGACCGACCAAGTGCAACAGGCATGGAACTCCATCCCACAAACTGACATCGAGCACCTGTACGACACAATGCATGAACGTTTGCGTGCTTGCATTCAACATTCTGGCGGTTACACCGGTTGTTAATGTACCAGCATTTCACATTTAAAATGGCTCTTCTTGCGCTTACATTAAGCTGTGATCTTGAAACATTGATCGATTAAATATGTTACCTATACAAATGTATTGCCGCCATTTCATTCCTCTACAACTATTTTTTCGTGGTGTTGGGATTTTTTTCCGTCAGTGTATAACGAGACTTAGTTTTAGTTGATAATGGATAAGGGCCCAATAAATCTACAGATATAGTTTCAAAAACATAATTACTAGAACTAGAAATAAGCTGACTGGCCGGTCGTTTGTAATCATAATTGTACTTCTGAAAGTACTCACAAGAGCGAATGTATGCGAGTATACTATCGTACATGCCCGGCCAGAAGGATACGTCTCTAAGCTTAGCACGAGTTTTTCGTAGGTCTAAGGGGCCAGCAAGAGGAATGTCATGAAATTCATGTAACAAAGCCACGCAGAGAGGCTGAGGTATCGCAGGGCGGTACTTAGCTCTCGAATTCATAAATTCTTTGTAATACAAAATACCAACGATGATCTCATAATTTTGACTACGACCAGCTAAAGAAGGTTCACTAGGAGCAGAAGAACCAGCGAGTAAGAAATTATAAATTTCCCCAAAATCTGGATCATTCGGCAGTTCAGAAATTATTTGCTCCCTTGAAGTTATTTCCGAAATAAGAAATAAGGAGGGAGGTTCAGTATCCGCCTGGGCACCAGGACTGACCGGACAGCGAGACAGTGTGTCAAGCAGTTGGTTTGATTTACCAGGGCGATACTGAATTTGAACATTTTATATTCCTGAAGTCGAAGTGTCCATTTTAACAATCTTCGAGACAGATTCTTTGCAGTGGTTAAATATTGTAGTGCCGAATGATCCTTAATGACATTGACAGTTAAATGATGAGATAGCATTTAAATTTGGTGACAGCAAATAAAATAGCTAAGCATTCTCGCTCAGTAGCAGAGTAATTACGTTCTGTTTTATTAAGAATTCGAAAGGCATATGCAATAGGATGCCCTCGTTGAGATAGAACAGCTCCTAGACCAACACCTGATGCATGGGTAAAAATGTTAAATATTTCTGCATGGTTAGGAAAGGCTAATACAGGTGGCGAAACCAAGGCATGTTTAAGAGCATTAAAGGCAATCTCTGCCTCTGTGGACCAAGCAAAGTGTCTATATTTTCGTTTCAAAGAAAATAAAGGTTCGCATGGAGTAGCGTATCCCGGAACGAACTGTTGGTACCACCTTGTCATGCCCCAAAATCGCGACAATTCTTTCACCGACTTAGGCCTCGGAAAGTCCGAAATTGGCTTGACCTTTGAGTGGTCAGTTACAAGACCTTTAGGGGTAATTTTCAATTCGAGATATACTAGTTCGTCCCGGCCAATTTGACATTTGTTAGGCTTTAAAGTCAAACCTGCATTATGTAGCAGTTCGAAAACTTAGTCCAACAGAGACAGATGCTGTTCAAAAGTCTCAGAAGAGACCATAATATCGTCCAGATAGACATGGACATTAGGTCCGAGCACAGGACGTAAGACTGAGTCCATTAAGCGCTGAAACGTTGCTGGAGCATATGCCAAACCAAAGGGCATTTGTAGGAACTCCTATACTCCAAACGGGGTAATAAATCCAGTTTTTTCTACAGAATCTGGGTGGACAGCCACCTGCCAATAGCCACTAGCTAAATCCAAAGTTGATAGCTAGTTTGTTGACGATAAGTCCTGGAGAATATCGCTAATTATAGGCAATGGGTAATTGATAGCTTTGGTTACCGCATTGAGTTTACGATAATCTATTACGAAGCGATACTCTCCAGATTGTTTTTTTGGAACAAGAAAAGCAGGTGCTGCCCGAGGACTAAGTGATTCTTTAATCATCCCCGAATGAAGCATGTCCTGAATTTGTTTTTGGAACTCAGCTTTTTTCTGGTTCGGACATGGATGAGGTTTACATGCAATGGGTTTAGCTCCTTCCGTATCAATAGTATGATACACCACCTGTGTAAACCCTGGTTTATCAGAAAATAACCCTGGTCTGCTGTGTAAAACCTGACCAAGTTCGCTTTTATGTTCAGGCAATAATCTGTCACTGGCAAGAGCTGCAGAAAAATCAATTGGCTCTTCTGGGGTGGGAGGACTAATATCAGGCATTAAGATTAGGCCATGTTCGAAATCAAGTGTGAGCTTAAACATTTCAATGAAATCCTCCCCAGAAGGCAATCCACTGGTAACTCTTGGATTAAAAAGAAAGTATAAGAAACTTGAACTTTGCCAATCTTGACAGGTAAATTAACTGATCCAGAGATTGCAAAAACATTATTGTCGGCACCTCGCAGACATTGCTGGGAGGGCTCGACACAAGCATTTGGAAAGGTAGCAGCATAGAAATCAAAAGTTAATGCCGAGATATCAGATCCAAAATCAATTTTAGTCGACACCACCACTTTGCCCAAGGTCACAAGAATATCAGGCAAAAGCGGAGCTTGAATAGTTAACAAGAGAGATTTGAGGTCTTCAGAAAAACGAGGAGATAGACTCGACCCATCTACCTCCTGTTGAAGTTTAAATTATCGTGAAACTGATCAGAATATCGTGATTGATTTTGGAAATGTGGCGAACCACCAGAACGTGCTGAATTGTAGTAACGTGCAGGAGAGGCAGCATTATTATCATTAGGCTTGCCTTGCCCCCAGCACGGTGTTTTGGATATGTCTTGTCAACCGGGTAGTAATTATCCCGGGGACGAGAAACTTGGGTATCCTGATTCCAATAATGGCCAGGATGTCGCACCTCTGGTGCCCGACGATGCGGCGGCACGTATCTAGACTGATGATAGGCGTTTCTAGGCTAATTGAAAAATGTCCTTGATGAATGTTCTGTTTTGGTTGCTGGTATCTGTTGTTTTGAATATGAGGTTCATGGTACTGCGTAGGTTGGCGGTACTCTTGAACCCGTGAAGATTGTCCTTTGCTGTGGCATTCTTCATAGACTCGAACGAGTTTTAGGCACTCATGAATGGAGACAGGACGTCGAATTTTTAGATAATCCTGCAGGAAGGGATCCAGCTGCTGTAACAACGTGTCACAAATATCAGACTCGACTGCACGGGATCCCATAATTTGTAAAGTCGAACTGTTTCCAGGGCGAACAAGACCGGGCTATCTGACGCTCGCTGTCGACTGGAAAATAGTTGTTGTGCAAGGCCGGCATTATTGGTGCCAAAAGGAAAAACATCCAAAAAGTCAGCTCGAAATTGCTGATAGGAGCCCTCTGGGTTCATTCGACGCCACTGTCTGTACCAGACCTTTGCCGTGTCTTGCAAACATGTGCTAGCAATAGGTATCTCACAGTCTTCAGGAACATTATAAAGGTCAAAATGATCGTCAAGGTCCTCCAGAAACCTAAGCGAACCGCCGTTTCCCCTGAATACAATAGAACCCGCATGGGGTACGTAATGAGCAAGAATTTTGCTCCTTCTCACGGGGGTGGTGAGGTAAATATTTGTTGAGGCACTGCGGTCGTGGTACGCGGTACATAAGCTTCGTAACTCGCGTATTCGCTGTCTGGTAAGTCAGAATCGCAGGCCTGGCATAAAGCGCTTGGTGAGTTATTAGGAACTCTATAACGCTGAGTACGCAAATTGTCTGCTGTAGAATTATGAGCCTCATCATTTCTATAGCAGTCATAAAAGAGACCGATAGGATTCGTTAAATTAGCCATTTTCCGTGACTTCTATGAATCTGTTCGAGTGAATTCGGGCGCCTATGTAGCGTAAAAGTCTCTTCGACTTCTACGCTGTTTTAACACATCAATAGACTAGGAAATAGTTCCATAAATGAAAGAAAACCTTAACGGCCAGACGAAACAACAGAAGTCAACTTACGGAAAAGCTTTATTCAGGCTGTAGAAAACACATCGTAATAGGGCATACTGCAGTAAAAGCTCCACACACCACACATTATCACAACAGTCCTATCAATAATCAGTTTACAACCCAACGCTCGTAATAATCGCTCTCTTACAACGCTCTCAAGCAATAGATCAGTCGTCGTTTTTATCTCTTGCTCTTACCAAGATCAGGCATACGTCACGTGCATTCAACCTCAATTGTGTTGCCAAACGTATTCGTTTGACAGAAAAGATATTTCGTTAAGCGTGAAGAATACTGAGAATAAACTCAAGATTTACATAGGGAAAGAAACCAAAAAAGGAAAGTTAATCTAGAATATACGTCACACCAGCGAAACCATGGTCGACTTGAAGAAATAAATATTTGTGACAAACCTTGTTGTGTTATCTTAATATACCATGTTGATTGTTCGACATTGACAAAATATTAGGTTTTAACGAAAGAAATGTCGGAATATTGATAGAAACTTCAAGCGCCCGAATTTTTTTGTTTTTGTTTAATTGGAGGTTTAACGACCACCATGAGCAACTCAGTGGGCTACAAGCCCGACCCTAAATTAGGGCCACTGGCACCAGGGAAAGGAAAGAGTCAGGACCGTAAAACACACACAACATCCATGCCTCATCGGGATTCGAACCCGGACCCTTCACGGACGAATGGTCATAAGCCATCACTATATGTTTTGAGATTTCAAATACTCAGAGAATTTATCTCCACAGGTTCTCTTGCTTATGAACTCGAAGAAAACTGGTTGAATCGGATCATTAAAGCCTCAACGCTCTAAGGTTTCCGCCGGAGAGATATTCTTCCTTCCGAATGGATGAAATAAAAGAAAAAATTATCCAGGAAATTGCAGGTTGAGGTACTGCTTTCATTAAGGTGCATATACTTTCAGAATAAAGGAGGCTGTCTAGTAACGGAGTGTAAAGTTTTGATGACACTGACAAAGCTACTGAATGAAAAGCGAAGAAAGATTTTAGCCATCGATTGATGCAAAATGAATAGACATAATCTTTTAACAGGGATGCTGTTACACTTCCTTCTACTTTAAGTGGCATGAAAAGATAAAAATGTTCACGTTGCGAGCAAAAATTGTCAAAAACAAAAGGCACAGCTGCGGTTATACGTTCCTTAGCAACAGAAAATGAGCAAAACTAAATTTTGTCACAATAATATCTTTCCAGCCATTGAAAGCGAACTCCATATTTCTCCATGTTGTGCGATGAAAAGCAGCATTAAATCCTGTTTCAGTGTTTCATTTATTCAACTTAGGTTTACTTACAGAACACAGACTGCATTTTACATTTTCCAGTTTACTTCCATTTCTTCGTGATCCTTCATGGACGGGAAAAACAACTTATTGAAAGCACTAACGACCAGATCAATATGTTCATTAACATATTCTTGAACTCCACTTTGTCATAATGCAGCTTATATTTTCCATGGAACTGATGGAAAGAAAATTAAAAATGAGCAAAATTACTTTTACACTATTTTTCATGACGGAAAGCTTCGAACACTATGAGTGAAGATGAAGGAGGGAATGATTTCCTTACCCCACTGTTAAGAACCCATTGTAGTGGCTTCATTATAATTGAAACTGGAGGGTGAGTATGTATATAGGGGCAACATCATTCTGAAGGATGATGTCATGCCTGGGGAACAATTTTTGAGCCATGGTATGCACTTGGTCCCTAAAGGGTGAACGTTTCCAGTGTAGAAAGTCTACCGTGCAGTGCAAATAAGAAACAAATGTCATCTAAAAGACACGCAATGATCCTCATTCATTACTTAGTGTTGGTGCGATAACGGCAGCATTAGTCGTCCCTTTAGGGGAGTGGACAGATGCGCGGGCTTCTGGATAGTAAGTGTTCAAGTTTAGCGAGGTTTCGAGGTCGAAAAAGGCGTAAATGATAGGCTTGATGTCGAGCTCTCTTTCTATACCTTCCCTGAAGCCAAAGGTTCTAAATTTAGGACGGACGATTCTTCATATTATTAGATATTCACGGGTGTCTTTCAACCACCAAACAATAGCACAGTCACGTCAGAGGAACATTTCTCGTCGGAGGGTTCTAGTACACATGTGCCTTTCTACTATAACTGACTGGTTTTCATAGTAGTAACACGGAATATACTTTTAGTTCTAGCGCGCTCCTCATTTTAAATTTTGACTTTAAATTGAAACTGCATCTCGAATAAAAATACACTGTTTTAAGATTTGGGGTTTCTACCACGATTTCTAGATTAGTTATGCGCTCACACAAACACAAACATATTGTATTTTATTTTTATTGATGTAACTTGCTTTGGTCACAATATAAAGAAAACAGATACTCCATTATCAAGGTGTTCACGGTTAACTTAGTCGTACGAAGTTCCTACGATGGTTAAGAGTGGGACTTGCTTGTGCTTTTTTCTGGATGAGCCCTTGTTTTTCCTTAAAATGAAGAGAAGAACTGCGTCTGGACAAGATGGGAATCTCAAAATAAGCACTCACAGAAACTTAATAATACCCAGCCGTAACATCTCACATTATCCATGAAGTGCCACCGGCGTCGCGGTAGCTGTTAATGATTAGAGAATCGCTTATCAGCGGCATCAGGAAGGTATATGGGTGGTCCATTGTTTGCGGTAAAGAGTCCAAATCTGAGATTATTTCAGCTCTAGCCTACATTCCGATGGTCGGCGACTTCGTGTCTAGAGAACCTCGAGTATACGCGGCACATAGCAAATGCGCATGTATTCGAGCCAATGTGCTTTCTCTCCAAGGGTTCATTGTCGAGGACACATGAACCCTTGCGTGTGCGGGACGACACCTTTAGGAGATGTTGCCATGTTTAACGACCACCATGAGCAACTCGTAGGGTTATAAGCAGTCGCCCGTCCCTAATTTGGGATTAGAGAGATACGCCGAAAGACAAACACCTCACCCATGTCTCAACCGAGACCCTAACCAGGACCCATCTCAGACAAATTGCAAGAAGCCAGCGCTTCAGACCATTCGGCCACCGGAACGGTTCGGATCAGGAGCACCGTAACACCTCTCCATGGTGCGATAGGCCATAGTTGCCTATTAGTTGATGATAATGGACGACCTCATCGAACTCACATCATTGCTCATGAGCTTCAAATATCGCGGTATTTCATGTTTACTTCTATCTCCAAGCCCCAACCTCAATCTCACTGAGCCCGTTGGGATGCACTATAGAGGAAATTTGAAATGCACAACCTCGTTCTGACACTTTCAGAATCGTGTGACCTTCTGCCTCACGGGCAACCACTTTTCCACAGCCAGCTGGAAGATCTAATCTCTAATATACCAAGAGGTTATTGTTATTATTGTTCTTGATTGAGGGTTTAGCTACCACCGTGAGCAAATCAGTGGGCTATAAGCGGTCGCTCGTCCCTAATTTACAGCCACTGGCACCAGGGAAGGGAGAGAGACAGTGCCTTAAGACAAACACAACATACATGCTTCACCGGAATTCGAACCCGGACCCCATCTCAGACGAATGGTCAGAAACCAGTGCTTAGACCACTGCGCCACCGGGGTGTCCCAAGCGGTTGTGAACTACTGTGCAGGTATAACAACGTAATGACTGACCAAGGTAAGCCTAAAGGTAAGCCCATTGGGCTTTTCATTAGCTCTTTGTCAATGAGATATTCCTCCTTGGAAAGCCGAAAGTGCCGCCCCGGTGGCGCAGTGGTCTAAGCGATGGCCTCTGATCATTCGTCCGAACGGGGTCCGGGTTCGAATCCCGGTGAGGCATGGATGTTGTGTTTGTCTTACGGTACTGGCTCTCTCCCTTCCCTGTAACCAGTGACCCTAAATTAGGGACGGGCGTCTGCTTATAGCCCATTGAGTTGCTCACGGTGGTCGTTAAACCTCCAATAAAAAACAACAACAACAGAAAGACGAAAGTACTCCCCGCCCCCGATCCACCTTTGGATTGCCCATTTCATGTTTTTTCTGTGTGTGTTTTATCCTGTGTTGTCCGTAACTAAACGCATATTGTAGCTTAACGTGCTTTAAAACTCTTAAACTCTGGGCCAATGATCGACATAACCACCCCTTCCTGTTCTGCAGGAGTCGGCGTGTCCCGCAACACCTAGTAATAACGTTAACGAACGGCGCGGAAGATTAACAAACGACACAGGCAACACACGTGAACTCACTACTACGATAGTCGTACAATGAGGAAAGGGAAATACTTGGGAGGGTTTGAACGGAGAAAAACTGATGACGTGTCGAAGGAAGAGGCCAGCATCTCAGTAAACACAAGCATCATTGCCTGTTCAAGTGCCGCCAAAGTGAAAGTCTGCCGGAAAGAGGAGACCACCAGTGGTTGAAATTCAAAGTGCTATCCGGGACACCATGTGCTTCATGATCGCTCAATAAACAGCACGCTATAGCCAGGTCAGACACAGAAATGTTTCGAAGTAGGAAATTTAGCAGACGTTCTTGTGCATGGGATTAAGGAGTTTTTTTCTCGTTCTTGTGTTCATGTTAAATGAATTTTATCCACAGCTACCTTTACGGGAACACAATGACTGGACATCGGATAATTGAAAAAGAGTCACCTGATTAGACACTGGATAATTGAGAAAGAGTCACCTGATCAGACACTGGATAATTGAGAAAGAGTCACCTGGTCCGACATTCGATAACTGAGAACGAGTCACATGGTCGACCCTTTCTCAATTAACAAGTTTAAGTACTGGCTCCAAAATATCGGTGGAAGATTCCGCATTCGACGCAACGCCTGTGAACAGTTGCAAACACATTGCATTTTGACCGGAAATAAACAGAGAAGGACGTACATGGTATAGGAATTATTCTAATGGTCATCACTGAGTGTCTTGATTCTCGTTGAACCTACACTTACAACTAGAATATTATTCTAGTGGGCCTCACTTGGTATCTTGATCTTTTTTGGAACCTCGCTTACGACCAGAGTATTTTTTTTAATGGGCATCACTGGGTGTCTTGATCCTCGTGGAACCCACGCTTACAACCAGGATATTATTCTGATGGGCATCACTCGATGACTTGATCCTTGTTGAACCCACGCTTACAGCCAGAGTATTATTCTAATGAGCACCACAGGGTGTCTTATCCTTCGTTGAACCCAGAGATAGAAACGGATCACAAGTCAGCGGGTAAACATGTCGGCAATTTTTCGCGAGTCAAACGGTTGTGTCAAGGTGTTCTTCTTTGCTCACAAAATGGTATTTTGGAGTTTAGTCCGTCTGCCTGGGCACTCCAGTGCTTCTGATCAACGCAGGTGGTACACAGACCTGTGGGACAGCAAATACCATTTTTATTGAAGTATTTTTTCTGTTAATCGTGAGATGCAGAAACACTTTCTTTTCACTCTACCACTTAAACAAAATGCAGAATATTACGAGACCACAAACCCCATATGAGAAATGAAAGTTTTAAAATATCTTTCCCATAACTACAGAAAAAGTGCTTTCTTATGAGTTCTTACTTCCCAATATTAAAGTAGAATTCGTCGTTTATTGACGTGCATTCTTTTTTCACATTTAACCATATCTACATTTTATTGTTCCCTCCTTCAGATATCTATCTTTCTCTCTGCTCTAAGATATATGATGAGTGCAAGGTTAGCATACCTGTGCCTTGTATTCAAGCAACGCTGTACCATGACTTTTCGATGCAGTACCTGATAGCTTCAGTGTACTTAGCACATCTTTATTTCAGCACCCGTAGGTTTTAGTAAGAAAAGTGTACCACATAAAAATTGTGGTTTTTTATGCAGAAAATATGAACAAAATGTTTTTCATTTTGAGCGGTATCTTACCAAAAAGTGTTTTGAATCAGCTTTTTACGTTTGTCATGACGGCTGCAAATACGTGTCAAATAGAAATATCCTATAACGCCGGTTAATGGAAAAGCTCTGCGTTATGAAAAATATTGACGAAAACGAATTTTTGAAATCGAACTGTTAGAAAGGAAAATAATGGTAAGCATGCAATTTAGTGTTACACTGTTAGCCGAAAAACGGCATATTATTTTGAAGAGAAACTATGCACAAAACGTTTGTCGTTTTGACTGGTATTTTACAATAAAATAATTCTCTCAAGTTGGCTTGAATGAGCATGGATTGGGCTGAAAATATGATGCAAAAAGAAATATGAATTTACTTCCCCTCCTGGCAATATTGCACGCTACGAATATTTATGAATTATATGTAGATAAATTTTTGCCGTGAATGCTGTCCGACGTAATAAGAATTTTCCAAAGTAGAACTCTTTAATGCAAAGAAATTGGAAAAAAATTGGTTTATAATTGTACCTCCCATCAGAAAAGCAGTACGTTATTTGAACAAGGCATTGTGGGATAAGTAATCTTCGTAGAAACTGGCATGCGTAGAAAAAACGAATTGCTTAAATTGCATTTGTGGAAACAATTACATGTAATAAAACCTTTTCAATCCAGTAACATATGCATTAACGCCCTCTAGCGGCGAAATTTTGGCATAGGAATTGGTCAAATCCCGAACTATTGTTCTCGTAATTCAGGTTTCATAATGCAAAAATGATTTTTGAAACCTCACAAATAGGTGCAGAAATATCGTGTCTACAGACGAAAGGACTGACAGATTTAGTAAAAACACATTCAATTTTTAAAAAGAAGTGCCAAAAAATTGCATTTGTAACATACTATCTGATCAAAAGTATCCATACAATTACCTATTCACAAACTTCTCGTAATAGAAGTCGAATTCGTCCACCCGTTTCTACTATCACAGCCTCTACTCTGTTGAAGAGGTTTTCCACTAGACTTCGGTTGCGTTGCTAGGGAAACTGTCTTTCATTCTTTCACAAGAGAATTAATCAGGCACATTACTGATATCCAGCGGTTCTGCTTGGCTGGCAGCCAGAGATCTAATTCATTCCAAAAAGGTTCTATGGGGTTCAAATCGGGGCTCTGTGCAGGTCAGTCAAGTTCTCCCACACCCATTTCATCAAACCATTCTTGAAAGGACCTGGCTTTGCGAACGGCGGCATTGTTTCGTTGGTAGAGAAGAAATTTTACCGAAATTTTGCCATAATGCTGGAAGCACAGCATTCTCAAAAATGCCATTAGAACCGCTGCGTTAATGTTCCCAGGTAATGGAACTAGGAGGCACAGCCCAAATCGTTAAAAGCAGCCTCAGAGTATGATACTTCCTCCATCAAACTTCACAGTTGAAACAACATAATCGAGCAGGTAGCGTTCATCCAGCATCATCCGCACCCAGACTCGTTCATTGGACGGCCACATTGTGAAGCGTGATTCATTGCTCCAAAAAACGCGTTTTCACTGTTCCAGAGTTCACTGGGGCCGAGCTTTGCACAACTCCGATCGATGCTTGGTGTTTATCTCTTTGATTTTAGGCTCGTATGCAGATGCTAGGCCATGGAAATCAATTTTCTTCAGCTCTCGAGGCGCCGTCAATTGCTCCCAGAGTCATTTTGGAACTCGGTGGTGAGTGTTGCAACCTAAGACAGGCGATTTTTTTGCACCACGTGCGTCAGAACTCAGCGGTTTCTCTCTGTCGCCTTACGTGACCTACCAAGTCGCTTTCGCGCTGTTGTTCCTGCTCGGCGTTTCCACTTCTCAATATAACGTCCTTTACAGTTCAACGAACAAGGCAAACATTCTTGATTTGTCTTCTTTCTAAAATGGCATTCTCTGACCGTTCCTAGTTGAAAGTCATTCTGCTGTGACAAACGGCCCATTCAACTGTTTGTTCTTGTTCACGATGTTTACCGTGCATCTTTTTAGACCTGTACAGGCTATCTCTGGGATGGCAAATCAAATTCTCAAAAGTGGTTTCCGGATTCGTTGATTATACAGTATATCAATGCATGTCTGGTAGATACATTTTCTCTGCAGCTATGAAAACAATTTGTTTGAAAAATTCGTTTTATATTGAGAAGCCTGAATTGTGAGTACGATGTTCCATACCTTTTATGTATTTTCTGATGTAGAATTTCGCCGCTAGGGGAAATAAATGTACAAACTGTTAAATTCAAAATATATTTCATTCCCTATCATTGTACCTGAAAGTGAGATTTGAAAAACTATATTTGCTTTATAGATACCTTTTATCGCGAAAAACATTTTGAGTAACGTTTCATCATATAAAGTGCAGTTTTCCCACTAGAGAGCTTAAATACTTCTTACATTTTTATTAATACACTGCTGGTCACCCAAAATGCAACACCAAGAAGGACACGAGATAGCAAAGCCAGATTTACTGGACACATAACAACAGATACAAAGATGAAACGATTAAGTTTACAGGCCCGTGCGACTCGCGGAACCCGCAGACATCAATAGTTCGTGTGGCCCCCATGGCTGGCAATAACGGCAGCTACATGCCGCGGCATCGAACGAAAGAGGCTATGGATGTGGGCTTGGGGTATGTCGGTCCAGGCTGCTTCCACACGTTGTCACAGTTCATCAGGTGTAGCCGCGGGTGGTGCTTGCCGGGCCACTCGGTTGCCGATCAGAGACCAGACGTGTTCGATGGGCGACATATCGGGAGAACAGGCGGGCCACGGCAGCAGTAACAACTGATGGGCCGGGAAGAATTGCTGCACGATGCGTGCCACGTGCGGGCGCGCATTGTCCTGTTGAAACGTGGCCGCTGGCAGGTCCTGCAGGGAAGGGAGGACTACAGGCTAGAAAACATCGGAGATGTAGCGGTGGCTGTTGAGTGTACCGACGATGCGTACCAGAGGGGTTCGGCTGTCGTATCCAATTGCGGCCCAAACCATAACGCCAGGCGACGGACCAGTATGGCGATGCATAATGCAGGCGACATACAGTCTATCGCCGCGGTGCCGCAACACGCGGATTCGACCATCGTGGTGTTGCAGGCAGAAGCGGGATTCCTCGGAGGAGACAATGTAGTGCCGTTCCGTAGTCCAGGTGCGGCGTTAAACGGCCCACTGCCGCCGCACTCGCCGGTGGTGTAACGTCAATGGTAATCGGAGCAATGGGCGCCGTGCGAAAAGTCCCCGCTCCTGCAGACGACGTCGAACGGTACGTGCTGACACAGGTTGTTATGCCCGCACGGGGATAACTGGTTTTCCAGTTATTTGGGGAGCGGCGCCCCCACGGCCCGAGCTGACCTTGTGACTGGTCAACATCTGATGTCATGCCACAGCTTGTTTTTTTCTTCTTTGGTGCTGTTGGTGTTTGCAGGGACGGCTGTTCATCCAGCTGTTGGGGAGTCGCGGCCCCACGATCCCGAGCTGGTCTTGTGTCTCGCTTTTTTGTTTTTCTTTATTTTCTCCACTGGCTAGTTGCCCGTGTTGTATTCTACCTAATCGCTACCACGTTGTGTACTAACACCCCGGTCTTGTGGTTTTGTTACCCTCCACCACTAACTGATTTATATTAACCGCTCAGTTCGTAGGTTGCTGAGATTCTGTTTAGGTTCCCTGCCAGGATTTGTCTTCTTTGGATTTCTTTTTGCCTTTTAGCTGGTTTGGGTGCTAGACCTACCTGCATGTTTGCCGCGTGCGGAGACCCGTGAGGCGGAAATGGGATGTCTGGCGGCTGAGGTCGCAGGAGACCGGATAAGTGCCTCCTGTGTACCAACACTCCTCTTTGGACCCGGCTTCGCTGTAAACGGGAGGCTAGAGACTAACCCACCTCTAGTCAGAAGTCTTGTACCAAGTTGTGTACACGGCTTTAGCGGCTTTTTTGTCGTATAGCACGGCAGGGTGAGCCCGGGGGCTGTGGGATCATGCCAAAGGCGTTGGCATGACGGTACCCGGAGGCCGAAGTGTCCGCCGAGTGCGTGTGATCACAGCCAACGGACTATATCTGCAACGTATAAGCTCCAGAACTGTGTCCAGCGTCATTTTCTTGGCTTGCAGACCTCCAGTTCTCCCTTGTAGGGCTCGGTGGTGGGTGGAGTAGTCTGCAGACGAATCTTCCTCCTTTTTTTCCATGGGTAAAAAGAACAAAACTCCAAATTTAAGTCAAATGACAAAATGATAGTTGACAACGACTGTCCTTCGTCTTCTCAACCTACCAAGTCTCATACCCTTAAACGGTCTTTAGACCTTGACCTGGACCAAGAATGTGGAACCTCTTCTTCGGCGGCTGTACCAGTCGCTCCGAAGCGTCGTCTCCCCTCAATTGCTGTGACTACGCATGCTACTCACTTGCTTGTAGAATCCATCGATCCGCATGAGAGACTGTCCACCAGATCTCCCTTTTTCATTTCTAAAGCTTTGGACGCTGCGGTTGGCCCCTTGAAGTCTGTGAGGAAGCTTCGCTCTGGGGACCTGCTTGTCCAAACTTGCAGTGTTTCTCAGAGTAACACTTTTCTGAACCTCACTAGTCTTCAAGGCATTCCTGTAAAAGTGACACCTCACTCCGTTTCTTAACACCTCTCGGGGTGTTATTTCGGAGTTTGATCTCTTGCCATGCAGTGAAGACGAATTCGTGACTGAACTTGCTGATCAAGGTGTTATTGCTGCACGTCGTATGATGTTCCGGCGTGATGGTTCCATGATTAAGTCAAAAAATGTCATCTTGACTTTTAACTCCCCGAAAGTTCCGACCGAAATCAAGGCTGGCTACTTGGTCTGTGGAGTTCGCCCGTACATTCCCAGTCCTCTGCGCTGTTTCAGGTGCCAGAGGTACGGGCATTCACAACGTTTCTGTAAGAGTTCCGCTCGTTGCGCAAATTGTGGCTCCAGTGAACATGACGGGGAAGGTTGCACTTCTGCGGCCTGCTGTGTTAACTGCGGTGAGGCCCATGCAGCTTACTCCCGCAACTGTATGAAATGGAAGGACGAGATGGCGATCCAGCGCCTCAAGACCCTGGAAGGCCTCTCGTACCCTGCTGCCAAGGCCAAGTTGGGTATTCCCAACACCCGCCAGCGTACTTTTGCCGCAGTTGTTCAGTCTCAGCCACAACCCGTGCAGCCCTTTGTTCCGCGCCCTGTAGCTCTCGCAGCGCTTGCCAAGCGATCTACAGCTGACCAAGCGACACAGGTGTTTTTCCCCGAGCTCGCGATTTTTCGACTACCTGATTCTGGGCCTTCTTTTGCAGCCGACCCTCTCTTCCAGTTTAAAGCAGAAAGCCTGCACGTGCGGACGACCCGGCCCTCAATCCGCAAAGGTGTGCAGTGTCCATCCAACTGTCTCGGCCTCAGCGAGGTCCCCACCCTCAACCAACATTTTTAGAGGAACATAGGGGGAGGAGAGTGACAGTTCGTCCCCAGCCTCAAACAACATTGCAGAGGAACATGGGGGGAAGAGAGTGACAGTTCGTCCCCGCCCTCTGCCAGCATTGCAGAGGAGTGTGGGGGAGGAGAGTGACTCATCCTTTTGTGTAGTTGTGTTTAAAAAAAAATATAATTATAATAGTAAATTAATAAATTTTTATATAAACCTAATTAACTACCTTGTCTTCACAGCTTTCATCATACTCTTTTTTCAACTTTTACCAAGCCTGTCTGCTCTTAATCATTTTCCACGTTTTTAAAAATCTGTGGCTGATAGTTCTTTGTCTGGCGCTCTTTGGCCAAACCTGGCCCTTGCGCCAATAAAATCCAACAACCAACCAACCAACCAACCAGGTTGTTATGCAACACACCCTAATGCCTGCGTTAGCGTTTGTGATGTGGCGGTGTGAGCCGTCAATGCCCACCGCACAACATGCCGGTCTTGTCGTTCGGTGGTGTGCCGCGGCTGCGGCAATCGCTCACGTCGGTCCCTCCGTCCCTCCTGCACCCATCGAATCCATACTCGCCTCACTGTGGCTGGATGTCGTCCCACACGGGTGCCGATGTCTCGGTGCGATAAACCGCTGTCGCGATGAGTCACTATTCGTCCTCTGTCGAACTCCGACACGTGCTGGACTGACTGCCGTATTCTGCGACGAGGCATCAGGAAGCACGCACAGGTCCGGCAGCACAACACACTTCCACTACTTACACCCCGCCATCTGTGCACCCTTCTTATAGTGCTTCTCGGTGGCGTGCCGGGCACACATGACTTGCATATGCCCTGGAATGCTAATCGTTTGCATATCCTATCGCGGGCGACGCATGCTGCGAATTTCAGACCAATCGGATGCTTCCTTCTTGGTGTTGCATTTTGGGTGTCCAGCAGTGTATCACTGCTTCTAAAACTCTAATATGAAAATATTCTTTTTTGCGACGTTAGAGTTTATAGTGGCGAATATTTTGAAAATTATTTCAAGTTTTTCAGAAACAAAAAATTTAAACTAAAGCAGAAATTTACCGTTGAAGACGTAAAGCATGTTTCTGCTTATTGCACATTGAAGCCGTAATTTCAAATTTAAAAATTCGATAGAAATATCTTGCTGCTCACTACGAAAAGTATTATTTCTTGCCCAAAGCATTACAAAAACTTCCGGCTAGGTCACGTAAATGAATATTTTAATTCTCCTGATATCTCTGTTTTTAAATGTTAGCCATGGATTTCTTTTTCTTTTTTCTTTACGTTGAACACGATTCATCGCAGGAAACATTTTTCATATAGAATTGAATTTTTTCTTAATGTACCTTTCTGAAGCTAGGTGGTGTAAATGTTTACTTTTGTTTGCAACTGTATATTCGCTTTGAAAATTCCTCTTAAGAAATGTTTTTTGTACTGTATGCCGTACAAAAAACATTATCTGTTTTAAAAATTCCCCGGATTTTCCGTTATTGTGCTTATATGTTTTGGCTGATTCCTACCCGTCACTGCTTTTAAAAAGCACATTTGAAAACTCACTTTCCCTTGAATAGCGCCCACCATGAAAAATGTTTTGGCTGCGCTTTCTGCTTTTGCATAATACATAATTGATTCTGCATGTAGGAGGCGTCAGGATACATTTCTGCAAGAGTAATTCGGATTTGAGAAAGACCCGTTCTTGCTAGGATACCCTTTCTTATGAAAAATGTTTTGCTTTCATTTTCTTCTTTAAACAATAACCGCCAATTCCTCCAGCAATGGCAGAAGTTATATATAACGTTTTTCTCCAGATATCTGATTGTAAGAAAAATTCCTTTTGATTCTGATGCAGCATAAAAGAAACATTTTATGTACAATTTATAATGTTCGTAGCTCAATTTGTTGTTGTTGTTGTTTGGAGGTTAAACGACCACCGAGAGCAACTCGATGGTCTATAAGTTAAGGTCACTGGTTCCAGGGAAGGGAGAAAGCCAATTCGGTAAGACAAACCCGAGATCCATGCCTCATTGTAATTCAAATCCGGACCCATTTCGAACGAATGATCAGAAAACGGCGCTTTGACCACTGCGCTACAGGAGAGATCTCAAATTTGTGCCTCTAGTGGACGTAAGTAGCTATTTCTACTTGCGAATATTTTATCGATTCTGAGAGACTCTCCAATGAAATTATTTTTTTAACTGGTTTCATTCACTTTGAGGAAAAACGCAAACACACTGTACATTGTTAACCTTTTAACCAGCTGAAAACGGTAAACCTGGGCATCAGAAAGCTTAGGTTTTTTCGCAGATTTGTTATTCAAAGGTCATTTAGGGGGATGATTGACACTAATCCTTTTTGACTGATTATCTCCTGAAAGCTCTATAACAATGAACTTAAGGAATAGAAATTTTTTTGAGTTACTTGTTTCTACCCAGTAACACAGTGTCCGTGTCAAGGGGGGACTAGTCCTTCCTCGTCATGCCTTCTTTCATGAAACAGAGAATAAAGGACTAGAAGAAAAGGCTTGTCACTTGCCATAAGTTTATGGTCGGTGCTACTGAGATAGATGAAGAAACGAATGTTTTGCAGTAGCTTTGGTAAAACCTGGCCGCTATGGGACCATTTCTGTTAGGGAGCGCAGAAAATTTAGGTCACCCTTCGGTTCAAGTACATCGGTCGCTTAAATATTGCGCAGTTGCTGCCCTGGGCACTTAAATGCATTTTAGTTTTCGCTGATTTTCTCCGTTTCTAAAAATCTGCTTTGTAAAAACTTTTTGCGTTAGAAATAATTTAAAAGACGTGCTTTTTGCACCCGAGAGTTTGATGTCGTCTTTGTTGTTCTTTCGTTCCGCGTATAAACATTCTTCCGAACTACCTCGCATGCTCTTAGTTAGCGTTGTGTAACTCATGAACTTTTCATGCAAAATTTTATCTGGGTTGTACGAGTACTCGTATTCCATGTCATATCTTTACCAGTCAACACAATTGTTATACAATTTTGCTTGATAAGTTTCGCGACCTCACCAGCACATTTCTGGTCAGCTTAATCAGCTTACCCAGATGGAGACTGTCATCCAGAGATTTAAACAAAGATGACCATCAAATATAAAATGGAATCTTCACAGATTAACCAGAAACTAGTAGATATTGTCCGGTTCTATTCATTCTTTAGCTAAAGCTTTGGTAACTCTATATGCAAATTTTGAAGATGACAATCCGATTTTTGGCGTAAATGTAACAAGGATGGTAAGTCAGATAACATCCGAAAACTTGAAAATTTTCATCGTCCTGGAGCGGGACTCGAACCCGCGTCTCCCAGAAAACGCCCGGGTATGCTAACCACTACACCACACAGAACGACCAATGGTTAAATTCAAATTGATCGGAAACTTGAAACTTGGTCGTTCTGGGTGGTGTAGTGGTTAGCATACCCGGGCGTTTTCTGGGAGACGCGGGTTCGAGTTCCGCTCCAGGACGATGAAAATTTTCAAGTTTTCGGATATTATCTGACTTACCATCCTTGTAACATTTACGCAAAAAATCGGATTGTCATCTTCAAAATTTGTATTATATGGCGTAATCCCGTATTTCTTTCATGATAACTCTATGTGCTTTTGATTTACGATTTTCTCTGCTATTGTCGACTATCGTAAGAAATGAAATTACTGTATTCCACAAAAATATCCAGTTTGTGCGTCGTCGAATTTATTCACCAAAGGATCGAAGCAATACAGAAAGCCATTGACACAATTTATTGCAATTTACTGGTTGTGGGCTGCATCACTGTTGTATCTGTACTGGTATTTAAAAAGAAAGAAAAGAAAACAAGGTTTAAAATTTATTGTCTGTGGGTTTGAATAACCCTGACGCTCCTGTGACGTACTACAGAGGTGAAAACATGAGTCAATACGACAAATCTGCAGCGAGACATTCTGTCCGCCTAGCTCAGTTGGGAGAGCGACCTACTCCGTAGTGAGGGGACACGCGTTCGATGCCCGTTGCGGACAAACTTGTGTTTTCACACTCCTTACTTTGACAATAATTAATTGCTGTGTTCCACAGCACATTTGTGAGACATCGGTTTCGAATAAATTAAAAATAATTATTCTCATGCTTTTACAATGGGTACTTTGTATGTCAGGAAGAAAATGAAACTTCTATTAGTTTAATTTTTCAGACAAACAGATATTCTTTCATATCGTTGCAGAGAAAAATTGGCTTACAAAATGCCATTTTTCAATGATTGTTTTCACATTTGAATATCTGTCAGAAAATTTCGCCCTTATTTAAAGAGAAATCGGGTTCACAACTCCAGGCTGCGAAAGTGTAAACTTTGCAAAACACGGAATTCTCCCATCACAACACTCACTGCTCTCTTAACCCTCCAGGTGGCAGCCTCGCATATATACACTTGAAAATTTCTGTACCTAAAGCGGCGATGACGCAATAATACGTTCTTCGATAACCTGTTCAAAATCCGCGAAAACTCATTATTACGTCGAAAAAAGTTTCAGGCTCATAGTGGTGAGAATGCGTATGTGTGCATCTTAACGATGACGAAATACAGGACGTTTTTAGGGGAGTCTCTTGTTATACATGTGACAAAATTTTGCATTGCCTCTTCCAAACCTCCTGCCACCTGGCGGACTAAAGGATATATCTTTCAGAGCTTATCGATGCAACTTAAATCAACATATTTCGAATTCATGAAAGGAAGTTTCGGAATGTAAATTGAAAGGAAGTAACAAAACATACAGTTTGTGCTGTCGCACTCAGGAAATGCGAGTTCTCGCAAACTCGTCAAGAACAGCTTCGAAACACGGGTTTTTGAATAACGAAGAAAAACATAGAAATTTGTGCACCAACAGTAATTTTCGAAATTTCAAGTTAAAAATAATTATTTGTAGGAGATAAAGGTGTTTCACGTAGGAAAATACCAAAAAATACATTTCATGCTTTCCAGCTGGAATTACAAGCTCTGTGCTTCGGATACACTAAATGTTATTTCTTCACATGCGAGAATCATGATCCAACATCATGGGGATATCCATTTCAAAGCATTTTGTCTGAAAAAATTGACTGCATAAGGTGTAAATATGTAAGTTTCACGACAATATAAAACTGCAATTATAGAGTTACGTTTAAAAGAAAATGGGCCAGCTGTGAGATAAATAATACATGTATCATCTGCTTAAGAAAAACAAAATAAGAGTCAATCACACTTCTGCAACTAAAAATGAGCGAAAGTTATTTTATGTTTTCTTCAATTCCACATTTATAGTGTTTCAACGAGAATACCAGCACTGGAATATGACTTACCTAAAGATAACTGTACAAATGTGTGTTAAACAAAACGAAACGTTAAATGAAGCAAGTAGCAAACTGATTTACACTTTATTTTAAATGACTTTGAAATAAAATTTTAAATATATTATCAAAGAAATTCCTATGCTTCAGTTGTTCAAATAAATAACATAACCGATATTTGCTAGCTAGCAGCTCGTTAAAGATTTGACTTCTGATTTGCCCTCTAAATTTTTTCTGTGTTCCCTAATATTATGGGAAGATGCAAGTAAAATCTTAATATCCACGTTTTTTAGTATACTTTCAAAAATTTGACTAGACCGAGATGTTTAGACTACAAAAGAACTATGTTTACACTAAGAGTCATGATTAATGGGTACTGTGTGAGCAGTTAAAGCACAGAATTTCTGAAGATGATCGGTAAAAGACTGAACGAGTGAAGCATTAATTTCTAAGATTAACAAATATAATGAATAAAATTCTCCGCCTGGACGTGTAGTGCAGGAAAGCTTACGTTAAGTCACGTTAGGGTTATTGAAAGGTTACTTGACGTAGCTAAAGTGTGCTTAATCTTCAAAGTGTTAGAGTTTGTTTAGGTAAGACACTCACGTGCAATAAATTCCAAGAATATGGAATTATTTTTTACTCAGCGTTCCTCATTATCTTGAATATCAGTAATATAACTTCGGTTTTAGTACATTAGTACCTTGAAGGCTTCTTATTAGAGCGGTAAACACAATATCCCCTGAACTTAACGTAAACACTCAATGAAATAGACTTAACGGCCAGACAGAGGTCTGACAATAAAATGAACTAAGAAAACATACTCACTTTTAACCTTTTATTGGGGAGCTCCTGGTATTACTCAAATACACACTCCAAAATAACACAACTACTGTTAGACCGAACTTTCGTACTATCGTAGAATCGCATAACAATAATTAGGAAGAACCTATCACATATAAATCGAAGCTGCTTGGTATAGTTGAGCGCGCCTATATATACTGCATACCACCACGTTATGACTTACACTCGTTGCCACATATCATTCAGCGGGAGAAACAACATCTCGTTAAGTGAGAAGATAATTTGCATAGGAAAATAAAATAACAAGAGATAGTAAAATGAAAAAGAAACTGAATCTAGAGTATACGTTACACAAAGAAAGTAAAACAGCAAAGTACTTAGATCTTTCAGTTCAATACCAGCATTATCTGTTGATAAAGCTGCAAAATAAGACGTTAGTGGAAGTCTTGAAGCTTTTTTAAAAAAACGGGCAGTATCACATTTTACCATTAATTTCTTATCCAAGTTCTCATGCGTGTATTGAAGTCTAATGAATACTTACGTTTTGCACTAGAAGTTATAATCAGCGTAAATGATGTTTCGCGACACAAAGGACTTTGTAACCAGTAAAAACATTCGTCTCATTCTCAAAGTGCTAGAACACACTGCGTTTGAATATTTAGTGAAAATTCACATTCCACTTTCTGAGAAAAAGTGCTTCTGAAACATGTTCCTTTTTGCATTACAGTTCTTTCGCGTACTATTTTGTGATGATCTATCGAACGTTAATGAAGAGATCGTCAGAGACATCTAGTTTATCTATAATTGTGGTTGCGACTGAGAGGTGGTGCCTTCAGAAAAACGATAGTGGAACTTCGTCTGCTGAAGGAAAGGATTCTTCACTTCAGCGGTAACAGCTTGTTTACTGGAAGGCGTTCGTTTAAAACTTTAATTCATTTGGTGTTCCTGTTCCCACCTGCTGTTTGTACTTACAGCAAATGCTGTCAGTACTCTCTTCGCATTGCAGTTAGACGATTTTGCATTCGGTATAGACATTCTGGATGCTCTGAAATATATGAATTTGTTTCTGTTCGTTAGCGTAAATAACTACCTCAGCTGCACAATAACTAGTTATACCGCATTTATAATTACTGCTTTATGTGAAGAGATATCTATAATTGTGGTAACACCCCCTCTTGGTTGGCATGGCTTTCATTGCGACTGAGAGGTGGTGCCTTCAGAAAAACGATAGTGGAACTTCGTCTGCTGAAGGAGAGGATTCTTCACTTCAGCGGTAACAGCTTGTTTACAGGAAGGCGTTCATTTAAAATTTTAATTCATTTGGTATTCCTTTTCCCACCTGCTGTTTGTACTTACAACAAATGCTGTCAGTACTCTCTTCGCATTGCAGTTAGACGATTTTGCATTCGGTATAGACATTCTGGATGCTCTGAAATATATGAATTTTTTTCTGTTCGTTAGCGTAAAAGACTACCTCAGCTGCACAATAACTAGTTATACCGCATTTATACTTACTGTTTTATGTGAAGAGATAAGATAAATAATTGCGTCTTCAGGAAATTACCTTACCGGAAGTTGTACTCATTCCACTACGAATTATCGAAATATATGGCCGTCTTACAAGTCTGTACGAGCAATATTTTAAAGGTGAATGCATTATCCGAACAACCTGTATTTTTCTCTATTTTTTGGGAAATTGTAACAGTGTTTGTTTTTGTGGCACTCATTAAAAACACTTCAAGAGAACTAATGTCACCGATTTGTGTTTGAGAAACACAGAAGAAGAATTCCAGATTCTTCTTCTGTGTTTCTCCCTGGAAGGAGTATTCATTCATAATAATCAAGCTGTAAGAAGCTTGATTATTATGAATGAATACTCCTTCCAGGGAGAAACACAGAAGAAGGATCTTGTAGCTCTAATGGGTTTCATTTGCTCTAACGAAGGGGGACTAAAGTTTTGCAGATTGTTTCTAATTACTAGCAATGTGATACCCACATTAGCTGGATTACTTGTGACATGTACTGTATTCCTCTTTAAATTCGCATGAAACATCGTATAAAAAGTTTTGCTAAAGTGAAGAATCTTCTTCGCCTGTCCGTATCTGAAGTTTTCGGAGATGATTTGCAAAAGCGACAGAATTATGAATTGAAAACGGAATTCAAACAAAATGTGTCTGTACTCTAAATTTGCTCTGCAATCACATACCGGTAAGCCGATTGAAGTATTTAAGCTGTTACACTGTGCAAAAGGGCTTTCATTTATCACAATATTTTGAGTCTTACTCTTCAAGAATGATTACAAATCATCAAGCGGTTCAACAGGAATTTCGTTTCTAAGAAAACAATCAATAGGAAAAGTAATTTCATTGCATAAAACCAATGTTGTTCTTCGAAACGTGACTGATGGACTAGAATTTTCACTAAACATTAGAACATGCACTTCCTAGAAGAGAATTACACTGAATAACTCTCAGTTCTTTCTCATCAACACATGGGACCGCAAATTCGGCGACACTACCCAGCAGGGGTCGCTAACAGTTTAAACAAGGCCCCCAGTTTTTTCAGTTTATTTCAAGCAATGAAATCCAGTTCTTAACTGTTTGAAACTGGGCTCCTGTATTCACGAAAAATGTGAAATATTTGATTATACTTTTAGCTGAGCTCTTCTGTTCACCAGGTTTACAAAGGAAGCTCAGAATCCTAACAACTAGACCGAAGACCGGGTTTAACTAAAAACACATTATACGACTAATGGGCAATTCTTATGGTTTTCTGAAAACTGGGAATCGTTTTTTTTATATGAGCGTTGAACTGAAATATCTTCCAATATGCTGAAGGAAATAGAAAAAAAATATTGGGAAATACCAAAAAGGAAATGAAATAAAGTATAAAGGTCATATCATTTACATTTGCCTACTAATAGATGTTTCTTATGAAATTTCATAAGTGGGGGGTTTTTTTTTCGTTTATTTTAAAAGAAAGGTTCAGCCTCTTCTGGGATTCCTGCTGCCTAAAACAATTAATCGCAATGAATTTATTGCTATCTAATCCACTGAGTGTACCACTCGCAGTATGCATAATAGAACGAAGAGAAACTCAGTAAACAATTATAGAAAAATCAAATCAAATCGTAAAATTATGTTCACATAATGTGCAACAACATAATGAAGTAACAACTATCTCTACCAGTGAGTGCTATCATAGCAGCAAAATATAGAATGCGTTGCGAAGGAGAAAAATCCTCGAAATAGGCCTAAAAATTCGTCACACTGGATCCAATGTCACATTATGGGACAACTGCAGCAAAAACACTCGTTTTGCGCTTGAATTCCTAAGCTAACATCATTCTACAAAAATTAAATCTTTAAAGCAGCTAACGATCTTCATATATAGTCAGTGTCTGAGCTTGTCTTCATGTATAATATATCGAGGTCTTAGTCAAAGGCGTGTGTGTTTTCTTCTCACAAATCCTACCCCAAACCTCCAATGAGACCATTGATTTTATTCATTAGATTTTGCGCAAATTCCTTTATCATTTTATGGACGTCACGATATTACAAGTCGAGCACTGATTACAAGATTTAATAAATGTTTGTTCGTTCGAATGGAATTTTATTTTCATTTTACGCAGAATATCAGAAAGCAAACCGATTTGCTTCTTCTTTTGGTATTAAATAATTTACAGCATTATCTCTACTTGGAATGTAATTCCAACGAATATTATTATTCACGTTTTCTTCAAATGCATATGTAATGTAGTCAAAATTGAGAAATTAAATCTCGCCGATTTTCAACTCCATTCACAGTTTTAAAAAAATTGAGCAATATCATTTTCGAAAGCCAATTTTCCAATATTGAAGATGAAAACAAATCTTATCTTTATTAAATTAATTGACGTAGTTTAATGTTTTCTGGTTTAAACATGTACATGTACAAATGTCGAATCAACCTCAGAAACGTTAAGTTGCCCTATTTCACTCTAAGAAAACCCTGTATAGCTTACGGCATATATAAAGTCAAAGATATTCAAAGTAGTTACTTGCAGTTCGTCTTTTATTTAATCAGTACTCAATAGGCACTTCACTAATGAAGAATTTCTAGATAATCACTCAAGTAACTCTTAACAGTAATAGTAACTTAATCTGATTAACGTGTGTTAGTAAACACAATAGTAGATTTTTTTGATTGGAGGTTTAACGACCACCGTGAGCAACTCAATGGGCTATAAGCAGTCGCCCGTCCCAAATTTAGGGCCACTGGTTCCAGGGAAGGGAGAGAGCCAGTGCCGTAAGACAAACACAACATCCATGCCTCACCGGGATCCGAACCCGGACCCCTTTCGGACGAATGATCAGAGGCCATCGCTTAGACCACTGCGCCACCGGGGCGGCCAATAGTAGATTAACAAAACTAACACGAAATATATAACAGCACTCAAATTGACAGACGCTAACTGCATGAAAAAGACCGCTTACTGCTTAAGACACTTCCATGACTACAACACCTTTTGCTGTTAGCTTCATACAGTATACACGTCTCGTTCTTATCTTGTCAACCTGCACACGTCATTCACCCTGACCTCAAAACTGCGGCCACAATAACATTCAGTGCGGGACAAGATATGTCGTTAAGACATAAACGCTAAAAGAGAACGAACTCAAAATTTATGTAGGAAAAGACAACTAAAATGAATGCTAGGTTAGAATAACCGTCATAGTAGAACAAATCTTGGTTGAAGGGAAAGCAATTTTTTCTTTCTGAGGATTCGTGCTGTACGGAAACTATATACAGTCAAACCTCGATTTAACGGATTTCAAGGGACGAAGGGCGACTAAAGTTCTGCAGATTGTTTCTTTGTCTCTTGAAATTCGTTAAATCGAGGTTTGCAAAGATGACAGAATTATGAATTGAAAAACGGAATTCAAACAAAAGGTGTCTGTACTCAAAATTTCTCTGCAATGACATACCGGTAAGCCGATTGATGTATTTAACGTAAAATCGCGGAACTGGCTAAATCGAGGAAGCCTTTCGAATGAAATATTCAAATTAAGCTAGTGTTCATAACAAAATACGTAAGCAGATAAATTCTCATCCAATGAAATTTAAATTATGTATAGTACTTTTAATTACGAAATTTATTAACAAAACTGATATAATATTTACACAATTACTTTGAATATTAAAATAATTAAATGCAGTATTCGTAGATATTAGACTTCAATGTGTAACATCAAAATTTAAGCGAACTTTGAAATTGCGAGAAAAATAGGATAGTTGATCTTTTTCCAAGCATTTACCTTCTTAAATAACGATTTCAGTATTATGAATTGCATGAAACAGAACATCACTTAGTACTAATTAACTTGTAAAAATAGAATACCTGTTAGTTACCTTTTTACACTGTAAAAAAGAAATGCTTTAAAGAAGATTGCTTACTTTTTTCTAAATGTTTAGCCTTATGAATTGCAGCTTCAAATGTATGAAGTTTATGAAAACCGTCTTCATCAATATTGAAGTGCATCAAGTAGTTTTGGGCACATTCTATACCGCTAACAGCATCACTAAAGCAGCTAACTCACAGTTCTGCTTTACCTTCTTCATCAGAATCTGACGTATTTATTCCGATCTGTTAATCCAGAACAACATCAAAGGATTGCATTTTCCAGGTACGTACATTTACGTCACAATCAGCGTAATCGGAAAAAACAATACCAGATGAGGCAATTTCACTCCATTCTGCAAGATTGTCATTCGTAAAATTATCAGAAGAATTTTCTGTATTGGACCCACTTTCTTCTTGTTCACAACCCGAGAAGCCTGCTTTGTTAAAACAGTTTTGAATGGTATCTGCCGTAACTGCATTGCACGACTGTCGCACGAAATGCATTGCATCGAGAATGTTAACTTTTACCATCCTTCGCATCGATAACAGAAAGTACTTTTCGCATAACAACCTTTCGATAATGGGCTTTTAAAAGACCTAATGACACCAAGTTCCAGAGGCTGTTATTCACTAGTACAATTTTCTTTAGTAAAAATGACGTGAAAATTTTGCAGAGTTTACCTGAGCATGCACAGCACACTGATCAACGAACAAGAGGACTTTTCTCTTTTTCGCGTACATCTGAGTATCCTAGGCTACTATATAATTTTTTAATAAAGCTGTGGCAATACAAGACGTTTTGTTTTGCTTCATATTTGGTAAACAAAAATTTCACATTTTTGAAGCAACATGGTTTAGCAAATTTGCCGATAACTAATGGCTGCAATTTTTCTGACTCGTCTGCATTGGCAGCTAGAAGAACAATGATTTTGTCTTTTGATTTATTTCCTCCATGTCAGGTGTCATTTCGAAAACACAGTGTTTTATCTGACTTCAGGTTATAAAACAGTCCATTTTCATCAGCATTAAAAATGTCACACAGCATGTTCCCTTCAATAATTTGTGGCAGCTGTCCGGATATACTGTAGCTCTCTATACACTATGTTATGTCTTTGCTTAAAACGATCAATCCATCCATTTGATGCGGCGAATTGCTTTATTTGAAGTCGCTTGGCAAGAGGAACTGCTTTTTCCTTCCACTAATAGGCAAATTACTAGCCCGTGTTTGTTAGGACTAAGTGACAAGAGCATTTTCCAACTCACTCAGAAGCGATACTTTCGTAGATTTCCTCTTAGTCGAAAATTTCCCACACTTTGATGCACAGCTTTTAACTTCTTTTCTGTTTTTTGCTATGGTACACAACGTTGACTTGGAAATTCCGAGTTTCTCTGCTACAGCAGTCTCTGTTCCTGGGTTCGCATGAAGCTGCGACAAAATGTCCATTTTTTAACTGATTGAAAATCTTTTCTGCTTTGTTTTTGCTGCAGTCATTCATTTTTTAAATGATCTCACAAAATTTACGTGCAAACTACAGTGAGAAGTGAATTTCACTTCTAACTTTTACAGTGCTGTCTCTGTTCATCAAAACTTTATCCCTAAACAAACTGTGTTGTTTAATTTGACCTGCAGATTTAACACTGAGAAGAAACGAAGCAGAAGCGCAATCTGGGGAAGAATTTCAGAGGTTCAGGAATGAGTACGTACAATGTGTGTCCCCCGACTTCCCAGAAAGCTATTGTTCTGTTGGTA
Organism: Macrothele yani; assembly: GCA_039090855.1. Classification (NCBI taxonomy): domain Eukaryota; kingdom Metazoa; phylum Arthropoda; class Arachnida; order Araneae; family Macrothelidae; genus Macrothele; species Macrothele yani. The sequence goes on along the minus strand of CM077002.1, from coordinate 179,588,151 downwards.
TCTGAAAACAGGAATCTCCACCTTTCTTTTTCCTGCTTCCCACCCATGCAAGAAAACATTGCGCTCCTTAGGAACTTGTTGGCCATTTGCCTGTAAGAAGCCTACGAAGCGTAAGTTACGCTAGTTAGTAGGAAAAAAGGCAAACTGATTTATGATCCCGTCAAGCTGTGTCGCAGATGGTTTTCTTTAAAACTCTGGTTAACTGCATTCGTAAAATTTTCCTGTTACGCGAGGCTCAATTTCTAGCTAACTTTTAACCTGAAAATGCTGGTTAACACAGTTTGGTGGTTTAAAAAAGATAAAAAAAACGTTGGCTAAATTGAGGAAATGTGTTCGTTAAATCGGAGAACGCCAAGCATTAATTTCAGTGTGGTTCCGTTCGGACCATAAAAAATGTACGTAAAATCGCTGAATTCGTTAAATCGCGTCCGTTAAATAGGGATTTGACTGTTTATACTGAGATGCCAATCTATTGGGTGCACCTGATCTTGTCACATATTAATAAATGGTTCACTCCAACACATAAGACGTAGCGAGCGCTGTGTGTGGCATTTATCACGCAGACTAGCTCCTCCAACATCAGTTTGAATTAGACTGTTGGTTGGAATTGGCAACCTACTTGAATATGGCATAATAGTTGACGCCCGGCTTAGCGGTTCGAACATCTCCAAACTGCCGTCCTTCAGGGATGTTCCAACAAAACCGTAGCAAGGGTTTACCGTGAATTGGGCGAAACGCAAAAGACTAACAGCAATAGGCTCTTCTGAGGACAAAAACATCCGGTGGATCAAAGGAGACAAAGAAGACTTGCGAGAATCGTTCAAGAAAACAGACAGGTCACAGAGTGGCAAATCATTGATGAACTGAACGTTGATGGTCATCGCCAAACTCATCTCGTATCGGAATTTATAGATAATTGGGCACAACAGACAAAGCACATGTTGAGTGCTGATGTTGTCAGTGCAAAACACGAAAACATGTAACCAGTGGACACGGGCGCGTGTATCATTGAAGACAGGTACAAATTTGTCTCGACGGTTTCTGCATGACGCCGATGGTAGGATCCAAATTTGGTGCAAGTTACATAAGGACATGGAGCCATCTTGTCAAGGGGCAACAGTATAGGCCGGTGGCTGCGATGTGCTGCTCAGGGTAATGTTTCCCTGACATGCATTAGGCACCGAGGTACCCATGGAAGGACATATGAACGCTACGGAGTAGCTGAACATCTTTCTTCTTTGAGCACTTAGCTGCAGATAATGGTCGACCGTTTTTCTTTGAAGTGTGGCCCAAAGCCAATGGACTATGAGACTACTCACATTGGGCCAACTGGCTGCTTCAGCTTGAGAATGGTCGGCTTCAAGCATTCTAATGGTTCTCCATCTTGCCAAAAGGTATCTAGGCAATGTTGTCTATCGCCACATAACAGCAAAATTTTCTGCTAGTTATCCGGAATAGAAATGACAAGACGATCTCAACTGTCTCTTTTTACCTAAAGCTGATTTACAAATTTATACGCACGTTATGTCAATTTGCTTATGATATATAACATCGCCGTGTTAAATATCTCTATTATGTTTCGTTCATCCAGTCTGAATGTGGTGATTCTACAAAATCTGAAAATTTCATTTTGTTCCTCAATTTATGTAAACCACTGTAGATGAGTAATTTATAAAATTATTCATTTTGCATTAATACAATCAGTGTTGTTTTATATGATTGCATGCAATTGTTGCTTGTATGACTTATGATTATTGCACTTAGGCTCGAAAGATAATAGTCGAGTTAAACAACGACATTTTTCCACAATTGCTTGAAAAAATGGCGGTATTAAGGGCTAACGAAAACATTCGTGTGGTTTTTTAGCTTTAGCATTCAAATTGCTTTTCCCATGACACGCACCCGCCTCAGTTGTCGGTTGCTGAGGTTGTGATTATGCGCCAGCGCCGGAGTTCAGTTTCTCGTTCTCTTTCCTTTCTTCTCTATTTTATGTTTCCCTCTGTGTTTTTCCGCGCTGGTTAGCTAGATTCACCTGCACATTTGCCGTGTGCGGTGACTTGTAAGGTGGAAAAGGGGATGCTGGAGGCTGAGGTTTCTGGAAGCCGAGGTGTTGGTGTCGCCAGCTACCGACACTCCGCTTTTCCCATTGATTCACTCTAAACGGGCGGCTGGGAACTAACCCACTCCTAGTCAGTGAATTCTGTGACCGAATGGAGTCCGGGCTTCTAACAGCTTGTCGTTCCGTACGCTGGGTGAGTCTGGGGATAGTGTGGGCATGTCAACGAGGTGTTCCACGACTCGGTAAACACTTGGTACTTGCCTAACGAATGTTTATCCTATCAATTTGCTATATCCGCTGCCTATCCCCAGAACCGTGTCCTGTGTTCTTTGGGGCTTGTGGACCTCCGGCTCTTCCCAATTAGGCTCCGTGGTGGGTGGGGAAGTCAGCGAACGAATTATCTCCATTATTTATGGCTTATGTTAATGCTTCCCTTTCTGTCAAACAGAAGAAAGCTTTGGATACGGAGCGTAGCTCCACAAATAAGAAACTGCATATTCTGCTGACTCAGACTGTCCGCTTTTTCATCATTCATGCACGGGAAGAATCTCACAAACTTAGGTTAAAAACTCCTTTTTGGAGATTCAGAAGGCCCTACAGGTTGCCGCTGGGTCACCAACAAGTGTGAAAAAGTTAAAATAGGGGGATCTATAGGTGGAAATGTCAACTCCACGCCATGGTGAATTGTTCTTCAATGTTTCCAACTTCGGTGGTGTTCTTGTGGATATCAAGCCTCACCAGTCCCAGAATTCATCTCGAGGTCTCATTTTCGAACGCGATCTCGTGAATGTGTCAGAGTAAGATCTTCTTGAAGATCTTGTTCGCCAAGGAGTTACAGCAGTGCATCGCATCAAGTTTCGCCGGAACGGGGACCTGGTGAACTCCAGGACAGACATCCTGACATTTGATCGCCCGACTCTACCATCCTCCATCCATACGGGCTATATGCAATAATTTGTTGCATTCCCAACCTTCTTCGTTTACTTCCGATACCAGATATACAGGCACTCACAGCCGTCTTGCCGTGGTGCTGCTACTTGCAGTCATTGTGGTTCTCACGACTGTTTTCAGTCTGGTAGCTCTGCTGCAGCTCCCTACTGTATGAACTGCAAAAGAGACCACGCGGCCAATGCCAAGGACTGCCCGAGGTGAACTGAACAACGGAGGATTCAGAAAGTAAAGGCGCTCGAACACTGTCTTACATTGAAGCTCGACGGAAGGTCATTCCCGCTACCTCAGGTGGACGCACTTACACGTCCGTCTTGATTTATAAAACATCTATCGCTACTTTAGATGGATATCACTGTTTTTTTTTTTATTGGAGGTTTAACGACCACCGTGAGCAACTCAATGGGCTATAAGCAGTGGCCCGTCCCTAATTTAGGGTCACTGGTTCCAGGGAAGGGAGAGAGCCAGTGCCGTAAGACAAACACAACATCCATGCCTCACCGGGATTCGAACCCGGACCCCGTTCGGACGAATGATCAGAGGCCATCGCTTAGACCACTGCGCCACCGGGGCGGCTATCACTGTTCCGAAAGACTGCCCTTTCTCTTTCCGGGAGATTTATGCTGCTGGGATGAAATCCCTTGGAGTTTCCACCACGGATACTTTGTCTTCGCCACCACATACCACTGCTTGGGGATCTCCTGTAGCATTGCCCAGGCGCGCGGCTCCAGAATAGGTTTCCCATGCTACCATGTGTGCTTTTTTCAATAAATAACTTCCGTAGTTAGGTGTAACTAATCGTTTATTTATCTACTAGCCGAGCTTTCGCACCTCAACAGAGGGATTTTTCAAGGCTTCATACAACTGTTAAGAATACGTTACATGATTTTAATCATGTAACTTATTCTTTTTTCCTTCTTGGTTTACATTATTTCAATCATGTAACTTATTCTCAACAGTTGTATGAAGCCTTGAAAAAGCCTTCCGTTGAGGTGCTAAAGCTCGGCTAGTAGATAAATAAACAATTAGTTACACCTCATTACGGAAGTTATTTACTGATAGATATGGGTGTATAATATTTTATTACATATGTGTGCTTCTTCGCCTGCAGACACAAAGGTAGGCCCAAAACATCCTCGGGCACACAGTCTCACACAGACGCCCAAGTCGGGTACGACTCCAACGAAGTTCTCCTCTTAGAAACATTCACCATTCCTCCCCCGGATGGCACGTCGCCGAGGGGCACTGCTGAATTACCCGAGGAACTGATCGACTCTGAAACCTTTTAGGCGTCCCACCTTTTCTACTGCTTTCATCGTCTTTTCTTCTTTTTCATCATCGCTTCCACCATACAGTGGAATTGCCGAGGCCGCCGTTCACGTGTAGACGATATGAAGAGCTTGCTGTCATCACATTCACCAGTGTGCATGTATCTCCAAGAGACGAAACTCTACCCTGCAGATGCTCTTTCGGTGCGCAGATATAGCATTTTCCGTAAAGATCATGACCACAGGGCTATAGCGTGTGGAGGAGTGGCCGTTATTGTACCTTAATGGTGTTCCTATTATGGCCGTCGCTCTGCGTACGAATCTGCAAGCAGTGGCGGTGCGACATTCTGTGCACATTCTGCTCATTGTCTGCTCGATCTTCTTACCAGCAGGGGACGCAGTAAGCCTTTCCGACTTGAAAGACTTGGTTGCCCAGCTGCCACCTCCTTTTCTCCTTCTTGGTGATTTTAATGCACATCATCCGCTGTGGGAAGACGCCAGTGGGGACTCACGGGGCCGCGTCATCGAGTCCTTCCTGTCAAACACGTCCCTCTGTCCCCATAACACGGGGACAAGGACCTACTTTTCTGGATCCAGCCGCTCGTACGCAGCTATTGATCTGTCATTGTGTTCCACATCCATATTTTCTGATTGGTCCTGGAGCGTGTCTGATGATCTCCTTGGAAGTAATCATTTTCGAATTTTTCTTCGTCTCGCGAGTGACGGATACTGCCCTCCTACCCTTTCTGCTAGACGGAAAATTGATCGGGCCAAGTGGGACGCATTCACTGCTTCAGCGACTATCACTCTTTGATATGGTGTCCACAGGTACAGTCAATGACGCCGTTGCGGCGGCTACGGATTGTATTGTACATGCGGCAGAACTTTCCATTTCCGAGAGGTCAACTAAACTTCCAGGTTGTCCGAAGCCATGGTAGCATTCCGTCTGCAAAGTAGCTCGTCAAGTTCAGCATAAGGCTTGGGGTAGGCTTTGTCGATACCCGACAGATGCAAACTTACTCGCTTTTAAGGAGGCCAACGCCTATTCGCGACTGGTTCGTCGTCGCCGTAAACGGGAATCTTGGATCCAATATGTATCGGTGATCACCTCGTCTACCAGCTCCAAGATCGTTTGGGATCGGTTCCGCAAGATTCGGGGAAAGTCCACATCTGGAGAGATCTCCATTCTCAAGAGTGGTGGAGGAATGGTTGCCCTCACCCAGGGTATTGCTGACTGTCTCGGCGCAGCGTTTGCTTAGGTGTCCAGCAGTAGCAGTTATCCTCCTTCATTCCAAGAGCTTCAGACGCGGCTTGTGAGGAAAAGAATATTTTTCCGCCTAGTTTCCTCGGAGGATTATAACAGCTCGTTGACAGCGGTGGAAGTGAAGATCGCTTTAAACCTGTCTGGACAAACATCTGTCGGACCAGATAACATCTACTATGAAATGCTGAAGCAACTTTCTCCATCATCCCTTGACTGTCTGCCCATCCTATTTAACAGTATTTGGCAAGAGCACGTTTTTACCGATTCTTGGCGTACGGCTATTGTGATACCGGTTCTCAAACCTGGTAAAGATACGACGAACCCATTCAACTACCGACCGAACGCTATGACAAGCTGCTTCGGTCTCATCTTTTTTCTTGAATTCCATCGACTTTTGCCACTTCACCAGAGCTGATACCGTCGTCTTTGCTCTACCACTGATCATCACCTTCGCCTTGAGATATTTATCAGGGAGGCGTTGTACGACGTCAGTACATTGTATCCGTGTTCTTTCACATGGAAAAGGCGTACGATCGCACTTGGCGATACGGCATTCTCCGTGATCTGCACGACTGTGGATTGCGGAATAACTTACCAACTTTTATTGCTGGTTTTCTCCAGAACAGGATGTTCCGTGTGCGCGTCGGTTTGACCCTCTCTACGCTTTACTTTCAAGAGCAGGGTGTCCCCAAGGTCTCCATTTTATCGGTTGCTCTCTTCATCCTTTGTGTCAATCACATTTTCACATTACTTCCTCCGATGGTTCGTGGGACTATGTATGGGGATGATCTTCAGATTTTGTGTGCCTCTGTCAACATGCGCAGTATTGAGAGGCAGTTGCAGTCTGCCATTAATAAGATCCCTTCTTAAGCTTCTTGCAATGGTTTCGCAATCTCGTCCCAGAAAACTGTTTGTGTGCATTTTTGCCGCAAATGAGGTCTTCACCTGGACCCTCACCTCCATCTGGGGAGCATTACTATTCCTGTAGTTCCAGAGGTTAAGTTTCTGGGATTAACTTTCAACCGCGCACTCACCTTCCGTCCTCACATTCTATCCTTGAAGGTAAAGTGCACGCGTTCATTGAGTATCCTGAAGGTCCTCTCCGGTACGTCGTAGGAGACTGAGCGGTGCTCAGTGCTTCGCCTTTGTCACTCTCTTGTCCGGTCAAGATTGGACTATGGCTGTGTGACGTATGGATCTGCCCGGCGTTCTGTCTTAAAGCTTCTCGATCCCGTTCATCACCAGGCTCTGCGCCTTTGCATCGGAGCCTTCCGTGCGTCTCCCTTGCATATTCTTTATGCCGAGTCTAAAGAACCGCCGTTATGACATCCCGTCAGCAACTGTATCTTCAGTTCTATACCAAGCTAAAATCTCTACCTGATCATCCACTGCATGCTCCCGTATTCCAGCCACAATGTGTTCGCTTGTTTTTCAACTGACCTTCTTGTGTTCCCACTTTTGGGATTCTTCTGTCGAACATGGTGCACGATGCTGGCCTTTATCTGTCGTTGATTGGTGTAACCAAGGCTTTTATTGATTCCCTTTGGCAGCCAGTTCAGTCAATTGCTGTGGTTTCTCTTTCTGTGTGGCCCAAGTCTTCCACGCCTGCACAAATGTACCAGCAGCTTTTCCCGATCACCTTTCGCTCCATCCCGATTTCGTGCCTGTCTTCATCAATGGCTCAAAATCCGGTGTTGTTGTAGGCTCTGCATTTGTTGTGGTGCTACGACCTGTGCTGAGAAGCTTCCTCTGAAAGCGACAGTCTTCTCGGCGGAGATGTATGCGGTGCTCTTTGCCTTTGTCCACATTCAATCTGGACCTCATCGTCGCGCCATGCTTTGCATTGATTTCCAGTCTGTTATCCAAGTTTTATCTTCTCCTGAGGGCATTGATTCTCCAGTCACCAGATATGTTCGTCGCCTCCTGCGGGCTTTGACTGGTGTTGGATTCCTGGTCCGATTCTGTTGGGTTCCTGGCCATGTTGGGATTCGGGGTAACGAGCTGGCGGATGCTTCTGCCTAGTCTGTCGTCTCTATGCCGATCACTCCACTGCCTCTGTTTTTTAGAGATTTTCGTCCTGGCATCCGTGCATTCATCCTGCTGAGTGGCAGTCCCTCTGGTCCCAACAGGGCAGGAATAAACTTCTCTCCACCAAACCACAGATCGGCCTATGGCCACCAAGTTTGCGAACTACCCGCCTTGAGGAAGTTGTACTTGCGCATCTCCTCACTGGGCATTGTCGTTTCACCCACCGCTTCTTGCTGTGTGGCGACACTGCACCGATATGGGGCGTGCAATTGCTGACTCACTGTCACTCATATTCTATGTTGTTGTGTTCGTTTTTGTGATAATCGCTTTCATCATTTCCGTTCCCATTTGTTAGAAGCCACGCTGCAGAGGATCCTGGGTGACCAATGTGATACATCCTCCGTCTTTCCGTTTTAAAAGCATACTGACTTTTTTAAACTTATCTAGTTTTTAATCTTTTCTTCATTCTCATGTTTTCACTTTTACGACATCAGCCTGCTTTTAACTCTTGTACCATGTTTTTAAAAATCTTTCTTTGATGGTCTTGTGTCTGGCGCTCTTTGGGCAAACATGGCCCTTGCGCCATAAAAATCAACCAACTAACCAACCAACTGTTCAGCAACATAGTCGAAACAGACATGTTTAAAAGATACCTACTTCAGAGGTGACACACATGACAAAATGGCAGTTGCAGAGACAAACTTCGTTGGTGTAGCTTAAATGGGAGAGCATTCGGCTTCGGAGACAAAGGATGCAAGGTTTTTTCGTCACCGGCAAAAATGTGTTTTGCAATAGCACATATGGCTTCCTAAACGATGTGTTCACTCATGTCGTCAGGTAAACCTTTGGCACCTATTGAGCAGTAAATATTATGAAACTGATTACTGAAACAAGACGAAACGTCCATCACGTAAGTATATATTTTCACTCGTAGACTTTGTAATTCCTTCTGCTGTTAGAACGTCTTTTTTAAAAAAAGATCGTGCTTAGGTTTTCGGTTTGTCCATCCGTCTGTCCGTCCGTCTGTAGACACCACATCTCTGCAACTATTAGTCCGATTTGAAAACTCCTTTTTGTATTGGGAAGCTTGAAATATGCGAATGATGATCCTTTATTTCGTTTTCTTTTACGATGTACAATTTCGCTACTAGATGGTGTGAAGTATATTCTCAGTTAACTATCATTTTTAGTTGCTTTTCCTATGTAAATTTGAGTTTGTTCTCCTTTATACTTCCGAATTTAACGTTATCTTTTTTCCCTCAAACGAGAACACTGTTGGCAACATTTTAGGTCAGAAAGAAAGTGAGGTATGAATGTGATAAGAACGATAGATAAAAAGGACAATACAACAGTTGTTCGGGTGGATGTGTGTGTGTAGACGTTCGATCGCTAAGAATAATGTGAAGTTTACCTGCTGATTTATATGTTGGATCTATTTAAAGATTGCTGGACCAATAAAACGCTATCGTAAGTTGAATTCTGTTTATGTTTCGTCTGGCAGTAAAAGCTTAATTAGGAACTATTGCATTGTATTCTTATTTAGTTCAACATTCTTTAGGCATAGCGTAACACCAATCTTGCTCACGAAAAAGGCATTTCGTTATATTGGCGCCTGAACTTGCTCGAACAGATTCACAGAAGAAATCAGAAATGGCAAATATCACGAATCCTGTCGGTCTCTTTGACCACCATAGACATTATGTTGTGTCTAATAATTTTTCAGCAAATACTCCACGCACTCAGCGTTATACTGTACCACCTAATTCTCCTGCAGCACTGTACGAGGCCTGCGGTTAAGATTTATCGGACAGTGAACACGCAAGGTACGAAAATCATGTTCCACGTACTTCAACTGCGGTACCTCAGATGCAATTCACCCCACCTCCCCCAGTAAGAAGGAGCAAAATTCTTGCTCATTATGTACTCCATGCGGGTTCCATTGCATTCAAGGGAAACCGCGGGTCGCTTAGGTTTCTTGAAGATCTCGAAGATAACTTCGATTTGTATAATGTTCCTGAGTATTGCCTAGTTCCTATTTCTGAGACATGTTTGCAAGACACTGCCAAGGTCTGGTACAGACAGTGGCGTCGGATGAACCCAGAGGGATCCTGTCATCAATTTAGGGCTGAATTCCTGGAAGTACTTCCCTTCAGCACAAATAAGGCCGGCCTTTCTCAACAACTATTTTCCAGGCGACAGCGGGCGTCAGATAGTCCTGTCTCGTTTTCTGTGGGCTTTATTAGTTATGGGATCCCGCTGCAGTCCATTCTGACCGTATGGACACTTTACTACAGCAGATGGACCCCTTCCTGCAGGATGTTTTAGAAATTAGATGTCCTGTCTCAGTTCACGAGGGCCTGAAACTCATCCGAGTTTTTGAAGAACGTCCCAGCAAAGGGCAATCTTCACAGAATCCATTACCTCAGGTCCAAGAATACCGCCAACCTAGGCAGTTCCAAGAATACCACTAATCCAGGCAGGTCCAAGAACCTCCTCTTCAAAGACAGAATTATCAGCAGCCTAAACAGATCTTTCAACAACAAGGACAATTTTTGCAATCAGCCCAGACAGACTGCTTATCAATCGAGAATGGATAATTCCTATCATCAGAGTAGATACGTGCCGCCGCATTGACGGGCACCAGAGGTGCTACATCCTGACTTTACGTTTGTGAATCAGAATAACAACCAAAGTTCTCGTCCGCGGGATAATTATTACCTGATGGACCAAACATATCCTAAACACCGTGATGGTGGACAGGGAAGGCCTAGTGATAATAGTGCTGCCTCTCCTGCACGTTATTACAACTCAGCACGTTCTGGTACTTATGCAAATTTTCAAAATCAGCCAAGACATGCTAATCAAATTCACTCCAATTTAAACTTCCGCAGGAGGTATATGGGTCGATTCTATCTCCTTGTATCTCTGAAGAACTCAAAAAATTTTTTTAACCATCCAAGCCCTGCAGTTGCCTGATATTCTTGTCACTTTGGGTCAAGTGGTGGTATCCACAAAAATAGATTCTGGATCTGACATTTCTGCATTAAAGTTTGATTTCTGTGCTGCTACCTTTCCAAATGCTTGTGTTCAGCCCTCCCAGCAATGTCTGCGAGGTGCCGACAATAATATTTTTTCAATTTCTGGCTCAGTTCATTAACCTGTTAAGGTTCAACTTTCACATACTTTTCTCTTGCTACAAGATTTACCCGTTGTTTGCCTTCCGGGGGTGGATTTTATTAATATATTTAAACTTACGCTTAACTTTGAGCATGAGCTAATCTTAACGCCTGAGGTTAGTCCTCCCACCCCAGAAGAGCCCATTGATTTTTCTCCAGTCCTTGCAAGCGAGAGATTGTTACCTGAGCACAAAAGCCAACTTGGTCAGGTTTTAAATAGCCGACCAGGATTACTTTCAGACAAGCCAGGGTTCACACAGGTGGCGTATCACACGACTGATACGGAAGGGGCTAATCCAATAGCATGTAAGCCTTATCCATGTCCAAACCAGAAGAAAGCCGTGTTCCAAAAACAAATTCAGAACATGCTCCATTCGGGGATTATTAAAGAATCACTTAGACCTTGGGCAGCACCTGCTTTTCTTCTTCCTAAGAAACAATCTGGGGAGTATCATTTTGTGATACACTATCAGAAACTGAATTCTGTGTCTAAAGCTATCAATTACCCGTTACCCACAATAAGCGATATTCTTCAGGATTTATCATCAACAAACTTGTTAACAACTTTAAATTTCGCTAGCGGCTATTGGCAGGTTGCTGTTCACCCTAATTTAGTGGAGAAAACAGGATTCATAACCACGTTTGGAGCATATGTGTTCCTGCGAATGCCCTTTGGATTGGCATATGCACCCGCAACCTTTTAGCGCCTTATGGGCTCAGTCTTGCGTCCTGTGCTCGGACCTGATGTCCATGTCTTTCTGAACGACATTATTATTTCTTCTGATACTTTTGAAGAGCACCTGTCTCTGTTGGACCAAGTTTTTTAAAATTTTACATGAAGCGGGTTTGACATTAAAACCTGCGAAATGTAAAATTGGATGGGGCGAACTGGTGTATCTGGGACTTACAATTACCCCCAATGGTCTTCTAAGCCGATTTCTGAATTCCCTAGGCCTAAGTCAGCAAAAGAGTTGTCCCGATTCTTGGGAATGACCGGGTGGTGTCAATCGTTCGTTCCGGGGTACGCTACTCTATGCGAACCTTTATTTGCATTAAAACAAAAGTATAGGCACTACGTTTTGCCCACGGAGGCAGAGACTGCTTTTGATACACTAAAACATGTTTTAGTTTCACCACCTGTGTTAACCTTTTCTAATCATGCAAAATGTTTGATATTTATACTGATGCTTCAGGTATTGGTCTGGGTGCTGTGTTATCTCCCCGAGGGCATCCTATTGCATATGCCTCTGGAATTCTTAACAAAGCAGAACGTAATTACGCTGCTACTGAGCGAGAATGCTTAGCTATTTTGTTTGCAGTTACAAAATTTAAATGTTATCTCCATCACTTAACTGTCAATGTCATCACGGATCACTCTGCATTACAATACTTAAATACTGCTAAGAATCTTTCTCGTAGACTTCTGAAATGGACACTTAAAAATCAAGAATTTAATATACGGATTCAGTACCGACCTGGCAAATTTAACAACTGTCCGACGCACTGTCTCGCTGTTCGGTCAGTTCTGGTGGCCAGGCGGATACTGAACAACCCTTCTATTTCTAATCTCTGAAATCACTTCAAGGGAGCAGATAATTTCTGAGCTGCCGAATGATCCAGATTTTGGATAAATTTATAATTTTTTGTTCGCTGGTTCTTCTGCTCATAGTAAACCTACTCTAGCGGGTCTTAGTCAAAATTATGAGATCATCGTTGGTATTTTGTATTACAAAGAATTTATGAATTCGAGAGCTAAGTACCGCCCTGTGATACCTCAGCCTCTCTTCGTGGCTTTGTTACATGAATTTCATGACATTCCTCTTGCTGGCCCCTTAGACCTACGAAAAACTCGTGCTAAGCTTAGAGACGTATCCTTCTGGCCGGGCATGTACAATAGTATACTCGCATACATTCGCTCTTGTGAGTACTGTCAGAAATACAATTATGATTACAAACGACCGGCCAGTCACCTTATTTCTAGTTCTAGTAATTATGTTTTTGAAACTATATCTATAGATTTATTGGGCCCTTATCCATTATCAACTAAAACTAAGTCTCGTTATACAATATTTTAGTTGTTACAGATAACTTTTCTAAATGGGTGAAAGCATTCGACATTAAAGCAGCTACTGCTAATGTAATATGTGATACTTTTATAGATAATATTTTTAATCGTTTTGTCTGTCCCGTATGTAGTATCAGACCACGGGGTTCAGTTCATTTTAGAGTTATTCGAGCGAATGTGTGCGGGGCTCCAGATAAAACACAGGTTATCAGCCCATATCACCCTCAAGCCAATCCGGTTGAGCGTGTTAATCGAACTTTACTAAAGATGATCTCAACTTTCATTGGCAATAATCATGAGCGTTGGGAAGAACATGTTGAAATGTTTTGCTTCGCCCTTTGCTCATCTGTTCTCGAGTCAACGCGGCTTACGCCAGCTGAACGTTTTCTCGGGCGCAAGATTTGCACCCCCTTTGAAAATTTAACTGGTAGTGTGGATGAAATTACCCAGCGACTAACACCTGAGTCTGTAAAGCAACTAGCAGAAAAGGCACAAGCTGCTATCATTCTGGCTCAGTTAAATCAAGCTCGACACTATAACGCAAAAAGGAGAGAACCAAATCTCGCAGTTAGGGATCTGGTATTGTTAGAAACTCATTTTCAATCCTCTGTTGCACATACGTTTGTGAGAAAATTTGCACACTTATATGAAGGCCCTGTGACGTATATTCTAAATTAACTTTCCTTTTTAGTTTCTTTCCCTATGTAAATTTTGAGTTTGTTCTCAGGTATACTTCACACTTAACGTGATATCTTCTATCTCAAACGAATACGGTTGGCAAAACAAATGAGGTCAGAATGAACGTGACGTGTAACTGTATGAGATAAAAACCATAGATAAAACTAGAATACAACAGTTGCTTGTGTGGAGTGTGGGTGTTGATTTGTGTTAGAGATGTGTTTTGTGATTTCTATACTATCCTGAAGTGCTATTATCTGTGCTGGAGGAATAAAGCATCATTTACAGTAAGTTGATTTCTGTTTAAATGTTTCGTCTGGCCGTTAAGGTTCAATTTAGGAACTATTTCATCGTATGGTTATGTTTTTAAAATAACGTAAGAAGAGCGACAAAGAATCAGTACAAAAAGACTATTACGTTATATTGGCGCCCGAACTAAAGCCCAACAGATTCATAGTAGAAGTCAAGGAAAATGGCAAATTTCACGGATCCTATCAGTCTCTTCCATGACTGTTATAGGCATGATCGTGAGGCTCATAATTCTACAAAAGATAAGCCACGCACTCATCGGTATAGGGTACCACTTAATTATCCTGGGGCTCTGTACGAGGCCTGCGGTTCTGACCTACCAGACAGTGAATACGCGAGGTAGGAAACTTATGTGCCGCGTACTTCAACTTCAGTACCTCAACAACAATTCCCCCCCCCTAAGGAGGAGCAAAATCCCTGCTCATTACGTACCCCATGCGGGTTCTATTGTATTCAGGGGAAATGGCGGATCGCTTAGGTTTCTTGAGGATCTCGAAGATCACTTCGATTTGTACAATGTTCCTGAAGATTGTCAAATACCTATTGCGGGCACATGTTTGCAAGACACTGCCAAGGTCTGGTACAGACAGTGGCGTCGGATGTACCCAGAGGGTTCCTATCAGCAATTTCAAGCTGAAGTTTTGGATGTATTTCTCTTTGGCACAAATAAGGCCGGCCTTGACCAACTACTGTTTTCCAGGCGACAGCGGACGTCAGATAGTCCCATCTCATTCGCTCTGGAAACAGTTAGGCTTTACAAATTATGGAATCCCGCTGCAGTCGAGTCCGACGTTACTGATACCATATAATACAGCAGCTGGATCCCTTCCTGCAGGATGTTTTGGAAGTTCGACGTCCTGTCTCCGTTCACGAGTGCCTCAAACTCATCCGAGTTTTTGAAGAACGACACAGCAAAGGGCAATCTTCACAAGTCCAAGAGTACCGTCAACCTACGCAGTTCTAAGAACCTCCTCTTCAAAATAATAAGTATCAGCAGTTAAAACAGAACTTTCGTCAAGGACAATTTCTCAATCAGCCCAAACAGACTACTTATCAGTCAAGGGTGGAGAACGCCTATCAGTAGTCTAGATACGTGCCGCCGCATCGTCGGGCACCAGAGGTGCGACATCCTGGCTTTTATGGGAACCAGGATAACAACCAAGTTCCTGGTCCCCGGGATAATTACTACCCGGTTGACCAGACATATCCAAAACACCGTGCTGGGGGGCAAGGCAAGCCTAGTGATATTAATGCTGCCTCTCCTGCACGTTATTACAACTCAGCACATTCTGGTGCTTCGGCAAATTTCCAAAGTAAACCAAGACATGCTAATCAGTGTCACGCCAATTTAAACTTCAACAGGAGGTAGATGGGTCGATTCTATCTCCTTGTTTCTCTGAAGACCTGAAATCTCTTTTTTTAACCATTCAAGCTCCGCAGTTCCATGATAGTCTTGTCACCTTGGGTAAAATAGTGGTGTCGACTAAAATTGATCCTGGGTCTGACATTTCTGCTTTAAACTTTGATTTCTGTGCTGCTACCTTTCCAAATGCTTTTGTCGAGCCCTCCGAGCAATGTCTGCGAGGTGCCGACAATAATGTCTTTTTAATCTCTGGTTCAGTTCATTTACCTGTCAAGATTGGTAAAGTTCAACTTTCACACACTTTCTTCTTGATCCAAGAGTTACCCGTTAATTGCCTTCTGGGGGTGGATTTTATAAAAATGTTTAAACTTACACTTGAGTTTGAGCATGGGCTAATCTTAATGCCTGATATTAGTCCTCCCACCCCAGAAGAGCCTATTGACTTTTGTACAGTTCTTGCGATTGATAGATTGTTAGCTGAGCACAAGAGCCAACTTGGTCAGGTTTTAAACAGAAGACCAGGGTTATCTTCTGACAAGCCGGGGTTCACACAGTTGGTGTATCACACCATTGATACGGGGGGGGGCTAATCCCATAGTATGTAAACCTTATCCATGTCCGAACCAGAAAAAAGCTGAGTTCCAAAAACAAATTCAGGACATGCTCCAATCGGGAATTATTAAGGAGTCACTTAGTCATTGGGCAGGACCTGCTTTTCTTGTTCCAAAAAAAAAACCAACAATCTGGAGAGTATCTATCGTTTTGTGATAGATTATCGGAAACTGAATGCGGTGACTAAAACTATCAACTACCCGTTACTATAATTAGCGATATTCTTCAAGACATATTGTCAACAAACTGGCTGTCAACTTTAGATTTAGCTAGCGGCTATCGGCAGGTTGCTGTCCTCCCACATTCAGTAGAAAAAACTGAATTCATTACCTCGTTTGGAGTGTATGACTTTCTGAAAATGCCCTTTCGATTGGCATATGCTCCCGCAACCTCTCAGCGCCTTATGGATTCAGTCTTACGTCCTGTGCTCGGACCAAATGTCCATGTCTATCTGGATGATATAATCGTCTCCTCTGAGACTTTTGAGGAGTATCTGTCTCTGTTGGACCACGTTTTCGAACTGTTACATAATGCGGGTTTGACATTAAAGCTTGCCAAATGTAAAATTGGACGGGACGAACTAGTATATCTGGGATTAAAAATTACCTCTAATGGTTTTCTAACTGATGACCCAAAGTTCAAGCCAATTTCTGACTTTCCTAGGCCTAAGTCAGCAAAAGAGTTATCTACACTGCTGGCCGCCCAAAATGCAACGTCCAGAAGGAAGCATCCGATTGGCCTGAAATTCGCAGCATGCGTCGCCCGCGAGAGGACATGCAAACGATTGGCATTGCAGGGCATATGCAAATCATGTGCGTCCGGCACGCCACCGAGAAGCACTATAAGAAGGGTGGACAGAAGGCGGGGTGTAAGCAGTGGAAGTGTGTTGTACTGCCGGACCTGTGCATGGTAATCTTCCTGATGCCTCGTCGCACAATACGGCAGTCATTCCAGCACGTTTTGGAGTTCGACAGAGGACGAATAGTGGCTTATCGCGACTGTGGTTTATCGTACCGAGACATCGGCGCCCGTGTGTTACGACATCCAGCCACAATGAGGCAAGTATAGATTCGGTGGGTGTAGGAGGGACGGACGGACCGACGTGAGCGATTGCCGCGGCCGCGGCACACCACCGAACGAGAGGACCGGCATGTCATGCGGCGGCATTGATGACTCACACCGCCACATCACGAACGTTAGCGCAAGAATTAGGGTGTGTTGCGCACAACCTGTGTCAGCACGTACCGTTTGACGCCGTCTGCAGGAGCGGGGATGTGTCGCACGGGCGCCCATTGCTCCGATTACCATTGACGTTACACCACCGGCTAGTGCGGCGGCAGTGGACCGTTGAACGCCGTACCTGGACAGCGGAATGGCACGACATTGTCTTCTCCGACGAATCCCGCTTCTGACTACACCACGATGGTCATATCCGCGTGTGACGGCATCTCGGTGAGAGACTGTATGACGCCTGCATTATGCATCACCATACCGGTCCGTCGCCTGGCGTTATGATTTCGGGCGCAATTGGATATGACACCCGCACCCCTCTGGTACGCATCGTCGGTACACTCAACAGCCACCGCTACATCTCCGATGTTTTGGAGCCTGTAGTCCTCCCTTCCCTGCAGGACCTGCCAGCGGCCACGTTTCAATAGGACAATGCGCGCCCGCACGTGGCACGCATTGTGCAACAATTCTTCACGGCTCACCAGGTATCACTGCTGCCGTGGCCCGCCTGTTCTCTCGATATGTCGCCCATCGAACACGTCTGGTCTCTGATCGGCAACCGAGTGGCCCGGCAAGCACTACCCGCGGCTACGCCTGATGAACTGTAGCAACGTGTGGAAGCAGCCTGGACCGACATACCCCAAGCCCACATCCAAAGCCTCTTTCGTTTGATGCCACTTCGTGTAGCGGCCGTTATTGCCAGCCATGGAGGCCACACGAACTATTGATGTCTGCGGGTTCCGCAAGTCTCACGGGCCTGTAAGCTCAATCGTTTCATCTTTGTATCTGTTGTTATGTGTCCAGTAAATCTGGATTTGCTATCTCATGTCCTTCTTGGTGTTGCATTTTGGGTGGGCACCAGTGTAGAATCTTGTACATGACCGGGTGGTATCAACAGTTCGTTCCGAGGTACGCTACTCTATGCGAACCTTTATTTGCATTAAAACAAAAGTATAGACACTTTGTTTGGTCCACAGAGACAGAAACTGCTTCTAATGCTCTTAAACATGCTTTGGTTTCGCCACCTGTGTTAGCCTTCCTAACCATGCAGAAATACTTCGTATTTATACTGATGCGTCAGGTGTTGGTCTAGGTGCTGTTTTATCTTAACGAGGGCCTCCTATTGCATATGCCTCTCAAACTTTCAACAAAGCAGAACGTAATTACTCTGCTACTGAGCGAGAATGTTTAGATATTTTGTTTGCAGTTACCAAATTTAAATTCTATCTCAATCACTTAACTGTCAGTGTCATCACGGATCATTCGGCATTACAATATTTAAATACTGCAAAGAATCTTTCTCAAAGACTGTTAAAATGGACACTTAAACTTCAGGAATTTAATGTCCGGATTGAGTATCGCCCTGGTAAGTCAAACTAACTGCCTAGCGCACTGTCTCCCTGTCCGGTCAGTTCTGGTTGCCAGGCGGATACTGAACCTCCCACCTATTTCTAATCTCTGAAATCATTACAAGGGAGCAGATAATTTCTGAGCTGCCGAATGATCCAGATTTTGGGGAAATCTATAATTTCTTACTCGCTGGTTCTTCTGCTTCTAGTGAACCTTCTTTAGCAGGTCGTAGTCAAAATTATGAGATCATCGATGGTATTTTGTATTACAAAGAAATTTTGAATTCGAGAGCTGAGTACTGCCCTGCGATACCTCAGTCTCTCCGCGTGGCTTTATCACACGAATTTCATTATATTCCTCTTGCCGGCCACTTAGAAATACGAAAAACTCTTACTAAGTTTCGAGCCGTAGCCTACTGGCCGGTCATGTACGATAGTATACTTGCATACATTTGCTCTTGTGAGTACTGTCAGAAGTACAATTATGATAATAAACGACCGGCCGGTCACCTTATTTCTAGTTCTAGTAATTATGTTTTTGAAACTATATCTATAGATTTATTGGGCCCTTATCCATTATCAAGTAAAACTAAGTCTCGTTATACAGTATTTTAGTTGTTACAGATAACTTTTCTAAATGGGTGGAAGCATTCCCCATTAAAGCAGTTACTGCTTATGTAATCTGTGATACTTTTATACATAATATTTTTACTCGTTTTGTCTGTCCCGTATGTAGTATCAGACCACGGGGTTCAGTTCATTTTAGAGTTATTCGAGCGAATGTGTACGAGGCTCCAGATAAAACACAGGTTATCAGCCCACATCACCCTCAAGCCAATCCGGTTGAGCGTGTAAATCGAACTTTACTAAAGATGATCTCAACTTTCATTGGCAATAATTATGAGCGTTGGGACGAACATGTTGAAATGTTTTGCTTCGCCCTTCGCTCATCATTTCATGAGCCAACGCAACTTTTTTCTAGGGCGCAAAATCCGCACCCCCTTTGAAAATTTAACTGGCATTGTCGATGAAATCAACCAAAGACCAACACCTGAATCTGTAAAACAACTCACTCAAAAAGCACAGGCTGCTATCAGTCGAGCTCAGTTAAGCCAAGCTCGACACTATAATGCAAAAGAGAGAGAACCAGATCTGCAGTTGGGGATCTGCTACTGTTAGAAACTCATTTTCAATCCTCCGTTGCACATACATTTGTAAAAAAATGTGCACCCTTATATGAAGGTTCCTGTGAATTGGTGGAATTGTATAATAATAATGTCGTATTAAAGAAGCTATATTGCTCCCTACATTCTGCCCGTGTGCAGCAATGTAGGAAATGGGTTGTTAGAAATAATGATGCAATTATTGACCCTAAATCTCGTAGGAATCCTCAGGCATAGGGTGGGACTTCTTCACACCCTATGCCTGTTGATGATGAAATTATTGACAGGCATATTGTGGGACTTCTTCACACCCTATGCCTGTTGATGATGAAATTATTGACCCCACCCCTGTCCTGTCCAATTCTCTACCTTCGTCTGAGTGGGTCTTTGCTTCCACTTCTTTTCAAGATTCTCATTCTGACATTCTCCCATTCACTCGGAGTGCTGCAATTATTTCGACTCCTCCGTCTCCTGCCTTCGCAAAGGACGAAAGTTCATCTTCAAGTACTTACAGTTCCTCTGGATATTCTCGTAATGTGCAACGAGGTTCATTTTCATCTGCTTCTCATAAGTCAATCGCTCCATTTACTTCTTCACGCATGGTGCCTCTGTTTGGTCCTAAATCTAAGATGTTAAAAAGGACAATAACTGACATTTCCAGGTAGTTCTATCTCTCCTGTGGCCAAAAGAGTCGTACCTCTTGCTGATACTAAATCATCAGACAATATAGTTGAGGTTCTTCAGTCTCCAAGGGAGAAAATCCCTGCTTCTGTTTCCATTGAGCAGTTACCTACTTTAGAAATATTTAATCAATCTATAGCAGGGCAAAAACGTCCTGTTTCGCCATCTGTGCCCTCAAAACCTAGCAAGCGTCCGCCGCCTGAATTTTCCTCTCCTGTTTCACAGTCCCCCAGCGCAACTTCTAGTGTTGGGCTACAATCCAGACATCGAGTCCAGCATTTGCATCCGCCTGGATTTCGTCCTTGGAATCTTCGCTCGGGACGGACGGAACCAATACCTTCCTCAACTATTCTTCGTCGTCCACGGAAGCGGCCTTCTACTTTTACGCCGCTTCTTCGCCCGCCAAAGAAATGATCGGATCCACAGTCTTCTCAGATTCCTGGTTCGTCTCCAAGTCATCCTGGAACATTCTTTCGACAGCCTGATGACCCCGCTTCTTCCGGTGAGCTGGCCCTGTCAACGGGGAATGCTCAGACATCCCGGCGATCCAGTGACCTTCGACCTAAGCCTAGGCTCTGAAGCGTGAAGCTTCGAGAGTGCCGTTGTCGCCCCGACAACAAAGTAAGCGTGTCCGCACACGGGTCTTCTTTGCCAGTAAAAGGTAGTGTTCAAATTTTTTTGTTATTACAGTTGACCTTCAAGCTGAAAGGAACTTTTGCTGCATAGAGCTTTGCTCTATAAAAAGACTATTTATTTGAACTTTTCTCTGTACTCAAAATGTACCACAGAACTTTTTACGACAGAAACTTTGCCTTGAAATTTAAAAAAATATTATGCTAGTGTTCAAAGTTATTTTCACTTCAACAGCATTCATGAAATCAAAATATCTTGTCTCCTTGTCAGTATATATTGTTTAAGTTTTTTTGGTGTGGCGCCTCACAAAATATTTTTTTTGCAATAGCAATCAAGTGTACTCATACGCTTGTCAATTCACAATGTAAATGTTGCATTTTCGGCATGAAATTGATATCAGCTATTGCCTTTGTTGATATCTATAGATATTTAACTTCCAGGGTAAAGTTTTCCAGGGTTTCCCCTATCCCATCTAAAACTCGATGTGCGAATGCATGGGAGTAGTTAGAAGTCGGCCCTGGCTGCCAAGTGTTCAGTTAAAGGTTTTTGTGTTGTTGTTCTATGATTAGCCTTTTTTGTGCTTGACACTTACTGTGTGTGGTTGAATTTTTTTCTGCAAGTGCAGTTTTTTCAACAAACTAAATGTAAACCATGTTTTCTGTGTTAAAATGTTTGACTATTCAATTAACTTAGTTTGAATTTTTTGTCTTCCCTGAGAAGTTATCAGAAGGGGGACGAATGTGTAAATTAACTCCACGTTAAAAATGTTGTAGTTCTTTTTCCTGCATTAGGCCACTTCTTACATGTATATTGATGAAAGTTATCCGTCCGTTTTGTTGTGACAAACATATTTAACACTATTTGTGCCTATAATATGAATATTTGATATCGTACGGAAAGTTTTTTAGTGATATTGAACTACTGATGTTTAGAGATTTTGTGTACTGATTTGAAGTCAGCTGCTAGCAACTGGTCAACGGATGTCTTCATCCATTTTGTAAGTTCTTGTCTGAGAGTTGAATGAGTGATTAGATTGTTTTGAAAGCAGACCTCTACAAAATTTGATAGGTTCTTGGCGCATTAAAAAACAATTACGATGGAGATGATGTGACGTATATTCTAAATTAACTTTCCTTTTTAGTTTCTTTCCCTATGTAAATTTTGAGTTTGTTCTCCGGTATACCTAACACTTAACGTGATATCTTCTCACTCAAACGAATACGGTTGGCAAAACAAATGAGGTCAGAATGAACATGACGTGTAACTGTATGAGATAAGAACCATAGATAAAAACTAGAATACAACAGTTGCTCGTGTGGAGTGTGGAGTGTTGAATGTGGGGTGTTGATGTGTGTTAGAGATGTGCTTTGTGATTTGTATACTATCCTGAAGTGCTATCATCTGTGCTGGAGAAATAAAACATCATTTACAGTAAGTTGACTTCTGTTTAAATGTTTTGTCTGGCCGTTAAGGTTTAATTTAGGAACTATTTCATCGTATGGTTATGTTTTTAAAATAATGTAAGAAGAGTGACAAAGAATCAGTACGAAAAAACTATTACGTTATAGCCCCTTCGAATTGGTGGAATTGTGCAATAATAATGTAGTATTAAAGAAGCCAGATAGCTCCCTACAGTCTGCGCATGTGCAGCAATGTAGGAAATGGTTTGTACGAAATAATGCTGCAATTATCGACCCTAAGTCTCGTAGAAATCCTCAGGCAGAGGGTGGGACTCCTTCACAAGCCTCTACTGTTGATGATGAAATTATTGACCCCACCCCTGTCCTGTCCGATTCTCTACCTTCGTCTGAACAGGCCTTTCCTTCAACTTCTTTTCAAGATTCTCATTCTGCCATTCTCCCATTCACTCGGGGTGCTACAATCATTTCTACTCCTCCGTCTCCTGCCTTCTCAAGACGCGAGAATTCACCTTCAAGTAATTCCAGTTCCTCTGGATATTCTCGTCATGTGCAACGTGGTTCATTTTCATCTGCTTTTCACAAATCAATTGCGCCTTTTACTTCTTCACGCATGGTGCCTACGTTTGGTTCTACATCTAAAACATTAAAAAAAAGAATAACTGACATTTCATCTTCTTCAGATAGTTCTATCTTTCCTATGGCCAGAAGAGCCGTAACTCTTATTAAAACTGATTCATCAGACACTATAGTTGAGGTTCTTCAGTCTCCAAGTGAGAAAATCCCTGCTTCTATTTTCGTCGAGCAGTTGCCTACTTTAGGAACATTTAGTCAGTCTACAGAAGGGCAAAAACGTCCTGCCTCACCAACTGTGTTCTCAAAACCTAACAAGAGCCCACCGCCTGAATTTTCCCCTCGTGTTCCACACACGCACAGTGTAACTTCTAGTGTTAGTTTGCAACCCCACAGACGAGTTCAGCCCTTGTATCCACCTGGATTCCGTCCTTGGAGTCTTCGCTCTGGACGGACTGAGGCAATACCTGCATCAACTATCCTTCGTCGTCCATGGAAGCGTCCTTCTACCTGTACGCCCCTTCTTCGCTCGCCAAAGAAACGGCCTCATATACAGTCGTCTCCCATTCCTGGTTCATCTTCAAGTCAGCCTGGAACCTCCTTGAGTCAGCCTAGAACCTCCTTGCGTCAGCCTGATGAGCCCGCTTCTTCCGGTCAACTTGCCATGTCAACAAGGAAACCTGGCACATCTCTGCGGTCCAGTGATTCTCGACGTGGGTCTTTGAAGCGTAAAGCTTCGAGTGCGCCGTTGTCGCCTCGACAGCAAATCAAGCGTATTAAGACGCAAATCTTGTATGCCACAAAAAGGTAGTGTTCAAATTTGTTTTGTTTATTACAATGTTTCTCAGGTGTCACAGAATTTTTTTTACGATGAGAGACTTTCACTTGATATACGACAATTTTTTTATGCTAGTGTTCAAGTTTGTTTGCATTTCAATAGCATTCATCAAATCTTGCTTTTTGCTGCCAGCATGGTAAAATTTGCACCAAATGCCTTGGCTCCTTGTTAGTCAGCTAAGTTTTCCCACTTTGTACACGTAATGTTTAAAGTTTTTTGGTGTGGCGCCAAATGAATTTTTTTTAAAATGGCAAGTTCAAGAGTACTAAAATGTTTGTCAATTTATATTGAAAACCTTTTCGGCATGAAATTGATATCAACCATTGCCTTTCTGTTGATATCTATAGATGTTTAACTCCCAGGGTAGGGTTTTCCAGGGCTTCCCCTATCCCATCTAAAACTCGATGTGCGAATGCATGGGAGTAGTCAGAAGTCGGCCCTGGCCGTCAAGTGTTCAATTAAAGGTTTTGTGTTGTTGCTCTATGATTAACCTTTTTGTGCTTGCCACTTGTTGTATGTTGTTGGGATTTTTTCTGCAAAGTGCAGTTTTTTTTCAACAAGCTAAATTTAAAACATGTTTTCTGTGCTTAAATGTTCTAAGGTTCAGCTAACTTAGTTTGAATGTTTTGTCTTCTCTGAGAAGTTATCAGGTGTTGACGAATGTGTAAATTAACTCCACGCTAAATCTGTTGTAGTTTTTATTCTTGCCTTACGCAGTTTTTTTAATACTATGCCACTTCTTACATGTGTATCGATTAAAGTTGTTCGCACGTATTGTTGTGACAAAAACATTTAGCAGGGTTGTGCTTATAACATGAATATACACTGCTGGCCACCCAAAATGCAACACCAAGAAGGACACGAGATAGCAAAGCCAGATTTACTGGACACATAACAACAGATACAAAGATGAAATGTTTGAGCTTATAGGACCGTGCGACTGGCGGAATACGCAGACATCAATAGTTCGTGTGGCTCCCATGGCTGACAATAACGGCCACTACGCGCCGCGGCATTGAACGAAAGAGGCTTTGGATGTGAGCTTGGGGTATGTCGGTCCAGGCTACTTCCACACGTTGCCACAGTTCATCAGGCGTAGCCGCGGGTGGTGCTTGCTGGGCTAATCGGTTGCCGATCAGCGACCGGACGTGTTCGATGGGCGACATATCGGGAGAACAGGCGGGCCACGGCAGCAGTGACACCAGGTGGGCCATGGAGAATTGTTGCACGATGCGTGCCACGTGCGGGCACGCATTGTCCTGTTGAAACGTGGTCACTGGCAGGTCCTGCAGGTAAGGGAGGACTACAGGCTCCAAAACGTCGGAGATGTAGCGGTGGCTGTTGAGTGTACAAGTGATGCGTACCAGAGAGTTGCGGGTGCCATATCCAATTGCGGCCCAAATCATAACGCCAGGCGACGGACCGGTATGGAGATGCATAATGCAGGCGTCATAAAGTCTCTCCCCGCGGTGCCGCCACACGGGGATCTGACCATCGTGGTGTTGCAGACAGAAGCGGGATTCGTCGGAGAAGACAATGTCGTGCCATTCCGTAGTTCAGGTGAGGCGTTCAAGGGACCACTGCCGCCGCACTCGCCGGTGGTGTAATGTCAATGGTAATCGGAGCAATGGGCGCCGTGCGACAAGTCCCCGCTCCTGCAGACGACGTCGAACGATGCGTGCTGACACAGGTTGTTGGGTAACACACCCCAATTCCTGCGCTAACGTTCGTGATGTGGCGGTGCGAGCCGTCAATGCCGCCGCATAACATGCCGGTCCTCACGTTCGGTGGTGTGCCGCGGCTGCGGCAATCGCTCACATCAGTTCGTGCGTCCCTCCTGCACCCACCGAATCCATACTCGCCTCAATGTGGCTGGATGTCGTCTCACACGGGCGCCGATGTCACGGTAGTATAAACCGCTGTCGCAATAAGCCACTATTCGTCCTTTGTCGAACTCCGAAACGTGCTGGAATGACTGCCGTATTCTGCGACGAGGCATCAGGAAGCTTCCCACGCACAGGTCCGGCAGCACAACACACTTCCACTCTTTACACCCCGCCTTCTGTGCACCCTTTTTATAGTGCTTCTCGGTGGCGTGCCGGGCGCACATGATTTGCACATGCCCTGCAATGCTAATCGTTTCCATGTCCTCTCGTGGGCGACGCATGCTGCGAATTTCAGGCCAATCGGATGCTTTCTTCTTGGTGTTGCATTTTGGGTGGCCAACAGTGTATTTGATATTTGATATGGAACAGAAAGTTTAATGTTTTTGCTATGGAAGTTGGTGATGTTGAAATGTTTCTTCGTTCAACACTTGAGATGGTACAGAAAGTTTAATGTTTTTGCTATAAAAATTGGTGATATATTGAAATGTTTCTTCTTTCGGCATCTTTGTTTTCTGCACCGTATGTCAGTGCATGTTTAGCGCATTGGAGAGATGAAAGTATATATCTCATGATGTTGTATTAGTATGTCTATGCGATGTTTTCGATGTTTAGAGGATTTGTGTACTGATTTGAAGTCAGCTGCTAGCAACTGGTCGACGAGTGTCTTCATGTATTGGGTAATTTGTTATCTGAAAGAATTGAATGAATGACCAGATTATGTTTGAATGGAGACCTCTACTAAATTGATATGTTCTTGGCACAACAAAGACAAAAAAAAAAGGAAATTACAAGGGAGATGATGTGATGTATATTCTCAGTTAACTTTCATTTTTAGGTATTTTTCCTATGTAAATTTGAGTTTATTCTCCTTTATACTTCCAAACTTAACGTTATGTTTTTTCCCTCAAACGAGAATACTATTGGCAGCATTTGAGGTCAGAGAGAAAGTGACGTATGAATGTGATAAGAACGATAGAAAAAAAGGTAGATGTAAAATGTGACAAGAACGATACAACAGTTTCTCAGGTGGATGTGCGTGTGTAGACGTTCGATCGCTAAGAATAATGTGAATTTTACCTGCTGAGTTATATGTTAGATTTACTTAAAGATTGCTGGACTGATAAAAAGTTAGTGTAAGTTTTTTTTTTTTTGATTGGCAATTTAACGACCACCATGAGCAACTCAATGGGCTATAAGCAGTCGCCCGTCCCTAATTTAGGGCCACTGGTTCCGGGGAAGGGAGAGAGCCAGTGCCGTAAGACAAACACAACATCCATGCCTCTCCGGGATTCGAACCCGGACCGCTTTCGGAAGAATGACAAGAGGCCATCGCTTAGACCATTGCGCCACCGGGGAAGCTCGTCGTAAGTTTAGTAAAAGCTTAGTTAGGAACTATTGCATCGCATTCTTATTTAGTTCAACATTCCTTAGACATGCGTAACACCAATCTTGCTCATGAAAAAGACATTACGTTATAAGGGCGTAAATGCAGATGATATCGAGTTCAAAATACATTTTATTCCATATATTTGCATCTGACCATCCGATTGAAAAAATCTTTTATCTTTCGATTCCATTTATGTCGAAGACTATTTTAGGTATAGTCACTTTTTCAAGTTGCGCATTGATTTTGCGCTAATGGGCGTAAAAGTAAATTGCGTTTTCCCCGATATCTCTACTTTTAAAACTCCGATTTGAAAACTTTTTTCTTCAGAAGGTACAGGTCCTGATGAAAAATATTTTGCTTATAATGTATAATTTTTGGTGGAGAATGGTTTGGCCACCAGGAAGCTCAAGTGTTAATTTCTGCTTCTGATATATTAGCAGCAAAATCTGAGCTTCTAAAATCTCGATTGAAAAAAAATTGTTTGTGGACCGATACTACTCATGTCGACAAACCTTTTAAGAATATTTTCTTCTTAAAATAATGCATGGTTTCTACGCCAGGGTGTATATCTTATTTTTGTCAATATCTCTACTTCTAAAAGTACGATTTGCAAAATTCCTTTTTGTTGGATAGCATTTCCGGTACGAAACGTTTTTCATATAAATTCAAAACTTTCAAGTAAATCATAGACTTTTCGGTAGTGAGCGCAAAGGTAAATTGCGCTTTCTCCGATATTTCTGCTTCTAAAACTTCGATTTGAAAATTTCTTCCTGTATCGCATACAGCTCCTGATGGAAAATGCTTTGCATATAATTTCTAATATTTGATAAAGATTGGTTTGGCCACCAGGGGGCATAAGCGTTAATTTCTGCTTCTGATGTATTTGCAGCAAAATCTGAGCTCCTGAAAACTCGACTAAATTTGTGTTTTTCTAGACCGATACCGCTCACAGCGGAATACCTTTGAGAATACTTTCTTCCTAAAATAATTCATGGCTTTTCCCGCCAGGGGGGTAGATGCATATCTTATATTTGTCCACATCTCTGCTTCGAAGAGACCAATTTGAAAAAAAATCTTTCTTCGTTGGAGAGCGTTTCCGCTGTGCAATGTTTTTCATATCATTTCAAATTTTTCTTAACGAAAAGTCTGCAACCATAGGGCGTAAGCTCACAATTCCGTTTACAGCAGTATCTGCGGGATTAAAAACCCGATTGAAAAACTTATTTCTTCGGTCAGATACTATTGCTTTCCATACCGGTTCCATTGACTTTGAATAGCTTTGATAAATTTTATTCGCGTAAGACCGGATTCAAAAGACGTGCTCATTACACCCGAAAATTCGGTGTCGTCTTTCTTGTTCATTGATTCAAATCAACATGACCCCGTGCTGTTCCTGTGATCAAATGGTCAGAGGAGTAAGTTTTGGGCTAGCTGCCAGAGCTTAATCCGGTTTTCGGTTCTGCCTGAGTGAGGCATGGTTGGTGTGTTTGCCTTTCTGCACTGGCGCTCTCTTCTTCCTGAAACCAGTGGTCTTGAATAAGGAACAGATGTATGCTACAAGCCTTACAGTTGTTCGTGGTAGTAGTTTAACTCAGAAACAAAACAAAATTTAAAGAAAAGGAATTTGGCATCGCAAAAGATATATTGAGAATGGCAGTCAGGTAGAGGATTAAAACCACTGAGCAAAACATCACATGATCACTGAAACAATCTCAATCATTTGATTAACTGAAATTATCGCAATCATAGGATTACTGAATAAAGATGAATCATATGATTATTTAAATAATCTGAATCACATGCGTCCTAATATAATTTGTGTCATATGATTTCTGAAACGATCTCAGTGATACGATTATTGAAAAATTCTCAACCAAGAGAAGTGCCTTGGAGATTATAAAATCGATATGATAACAAATCTTCACAGTAAAAGACACAGCTTACGGACGTAAGTGGTAAGAGCTCAAATTACATGTGATGTCACACGGTATGACGCTGCAGTCGTACTTTAAAATTTCTGCAAAACTTTCAAGTACAGGTTCAAGTGACTGAGAGCAACGCCGTTGTGCATAATTTCAGGGAGCATAGAATC
The DNA here is from genome assembly GCA_039090855.1 of Macrothele yani. NCBI lineage: Eukaryota > Metazoa > Arthropoda > Arachnida > Araneae > Macrothelidae > Macrothele > Macrothele yani. Next base: position 179,559,131 of record CM077002.1, on the reverse strand, counting down.
AAGTTGAAAACTATATCCTGTGACATTGAAATTACAGCATACTGAAGAAACAGGAGTATAAGACATCAAAGGAAGCAAGAAACACAAGATAAAATTTGATGATGCTAATGAACACACCTATTAGCACAAAAATATGCTTGAACCGTAATTTATAATCAACAACTTACATGGTTTTAAAGCGAAAGCAAAAATGATTTTTCATTGACATTTCAAAACAGTTTACTTTTAAGTAGATTTAAAGTTTCTGTCTTTCAGTTACGTCAGCAGTCGCCTGGATCTGAGACTGATACATGGCGATGGCCTCAAGGCCGTCAAGAAAGAGGGCCTTTTGTGTATCCAGTTTTTAATTCCTTTTTGAGGTATGAATGTTGTGGTTTTTTCTCTACGTCACTGGCTTTCCCTTCCTTGAAATCAGTGGCTCCAAATTAGGGACAGACGATTGCTTACATTCTTTCTTTTTTTGGATTGGATGTTTAACTACCACCGTGAGCAACTCACGGTGGTAGTTAAACATCCGTCCCTAATTTAAGGCCACTGGTTCCAAGGAAAGGAGAGAGCCAGTGCCGTAAGACAAACACAACATCCATGCTTCACCGGGATTCGAACCCGGACCCATCTCGAACAGATGATCAGAAGCTATCGCTTAGACCACTGCGCCACCGGGGCGGCTTAATGATTACATTCAACGGAGTTGCTCGCGGTAGTCGTTAAACCGAAAACAAGCGAGCAAGAAAAAACGCCATGGAGTTTAAATTTCATATTTTGGCGCTAGCTGTCCAGTGAACAGTGATGGATCTACGTTTTGTAACAGTGGCGGCTCGTGGTAAGAAAAATAGGTGAAGAGCTACAAGAGCAATATGAAAAGATATCTACTGTCTTAAATGAAAATCAGTTAATGAGAACTTACCTATTTTTTTATATATTAAATCAATTCTTCTTCCCTTTAAAGCTGGAAATTTGTCGATTATGTGCTGGCTGTTTCTTCGTGACATAAAGAAAATGTCTTTCTGAATAGAAATATTTGCCAAAAAAGCAAGTTTACCTGGAGAAATAGTGTTTCTTGAGTAAGTTTGTATTCTTTTAAGGCAAGAAAAACTACTTTCCACTGAAACACTTGCAGATGCAATTGTTAAAATCAGAGAAACCAATGTACAAGCTTCTGTAAAAATGTCTCTATTGCCATGAAGCACTCCAAGAAGTTCATGAGTCGATATATTCCTTAATTTTTCATCAGCATATACAAGACTCAGTTCATTTTTAAGGCGCTGGTGTTTAGTAAATATTTTTCCGTAAAAATGTTGTAGATTTTCAAAAGCGTGAGAGGGAAAGCATGAATTAAATTGATCGAATTTGGTTGCGTCAGCAAGACAGGCAAATTGAAGTTTAAGTTTCTCACCGTTTTGAAATCTCATCCATTTCCATAAGAATGTGGTACAAAATTTCAAAATATAATTGTTTATAATTTTGAAAATTTGTTTCTTGTGTAAAAGCAGCATATTCCCGTTTAGATCTGCTTATTTCTGGGATTTTGCTAGCTTTTCCAAACAGTGTTTCAAATACCTCATCGTTCCTTTTATGGCTCTAAATTTCATGAGTTTTTTTTTAATTTGAGTAACACAGTAGTTTATGTCTAGTGATTTTTTCTGCAAAATTTCGAATAATATATCGGCGAAGCCAAATATTTCATTAAATACTATAGCCAAAAATGTAAATTCAAAAGTGTTCATATCATTTAAAAACCCTTGGGCAAGTTGAATTGATTTTTTGTCTGATTGGTCACTATTTGTGAGAAATTCGAATACTTCCTTCAATTTATCCCAATCTTCAACTATTACACTTACTAACTTCGAAGTGGAGGACCATCGATTTTCTGTTATGGTTGGCATGCATCTTGTGGTTGTTGATGTGAGTGTATTGTTTTTTCACCACTCAGCTATGCGATCGCTTCGCTGAGTGGTGGAAAAACAAAGGAATTACACTGAGGCTTGCAAAAAATATTCGACACTTAGAAATTTTAGAAAAACTCTGCTGGAATACAAGGTTCAAAAGATGTACAAAGCAATAACAAAAGTTGTACAAAGCAATAACAAAAGTTTTATGCATCATTTTTTTCTGGAGCCCAGTCAAATGTCCAGACATTACGCTTGCCCCATCGTAACATTGTCCTATTGATTTGTGTTGATAATCAAACTGTTCCAAAATTTTGTCTAGCATTTTGTATAAAGCTTCTGACGTTCTATCTTCACTCACATCGTGGAAACCCAAAAATCGCTCAACCAATACACCTTCCGAATCAACAGATCTTATTATTAAAGAGCACTCAGAAGTCTGGTTATGTCTTCCTATCTACTTGAATAGAAAAGCATTGAACTTCATTTATTTCATTTTTGTCGTGATCGTTTATATATTCAGAAATACATTCAATTAATTCGTTTTGAATTGTTTTTGAGTCACCTGTGAAGACATTTTTTATCGTTTGTATTGATTTTGAATATTTAAAGGACCTTGATATCAACAGTGAAAGCAATTCCTTGAATTTCTACGATTTATCGAGTCAGTGCCTTCGTCATGGTCACGGAATGCTACTAGTAGTTCTTGTTTACTCAAATACATTACTGTATCAATCATTGTCTGCAGGAAAAGTCTATTTAAACGAACGATTTCGTTGAAATGCATTTTCAAAAGCCTAGCATTATCCCTCAGGGCATCGGCAATGGTGTTCTGATTATTTTCAAAATTATTTAGCATTAATTCGCATTTCAGGTGTTCGCTAGAATCGCCAAGTTTGTGAAGTGACCGTATTATATTTAAGAAATCTGAAAATTGTCTTTATTCCACGCCGAATTTTATTACTAAAAAATAAGCAGGGCCAACAAAATAATTTTTGTAACACAGAAGGGCTACAAAGCCATTTATATTCAGTAAACCAACATTTTTTTTAATTAATATTGTAAGATTTACCCCTCTTCTTGATTTCTTTCTTGGCGACAATTGTCAGCGAATCCGTCTGTCGTCCTTAAAGTAAAATGTCTATTTTATTTTCATCTTTCCACCGATTGAACGGAGTTTGCAATAAATTACAGACAATGCCGTTCACAGGATACATACTGAAAACTAAAACTATCACTATCAGTTAAATTGTACACGAAACTAAATTAACTAATGAAGTTTTTACACAAAAAAACAAATCTCTTTCGGAAAGTATGTACCAAAACACCGCAAGGAAAAAGCCCTAGTGAATTGCAAAGAACCCTTGACAATCCGTCCCGTTCCACTGCGATCTCTTCGAAAGGTCACGACTGCAGGTGCAGAGCCTTGTTGTCTCAAGCTAAAACACTTCAGTTGCCCGGCAGATAGGGGAGGATGACGTCACAGTTACCATGGTAACTCGGACGAAAACTGCATACTTCTAAGCATTCCCATTTCAGCTCTTCACTTGAACTGTTTTGCGTATAAGGGCTTGCTTTCCGTATTGAACGCGCATTGTGAATTGATATCTAATCAAAGTTTTGGATATTGTGGCACTCAATTAAGGCAAAAAAAGAATATATTATATGAAATTATTAAATAAAACCTTATTTCAAATGAAATAGGTGAAGAGGCACTTCACCTACTTCACCTGAAAAGCCGCCACTGTTTTGCAAGCATTCAGACTTTGGCTTAACATGGCACACGGAATAAACATTGGAAAATATTTTCTTTCCGTTCCTGATCGGTATACAAGTTTTTTAAATCTCTTTTAATTTATCTCTCCCACATCGCGGTTTGGAATTCACTGTCACAACATGATTTTCCACCATTTTACAAGCTCCCATTAAGGAGCTCGGAAATTACGGGTATATTACATTACATAAACTAATTTTACTCATTATTACTTCACACTATGAGTGAACAACGAAGTTACGTGAAACGGTCAACTTCAGGCTCATCGGCTTACACCTTTACTTCAACATAGTGTATAAAAGTATGAATGGGAAAAGTTTGCTTAAAATCATGGTAGAGTGTGTTCCGAGGGTAATTTAAGGATTGACAAGGGATTGAATGGGATAACGATACTTAAAAAAGCTGATGATTAAAAACAATAACAAAAGCACTAGAAGAATTTTATTAACTTCATTAATTTCCTTGTGTTATTAAAGACCATGTGTTATGAAAATTTCGAAAAATGTAGTTTAGAAAAAGGGTGAAATCAAATATGTCGATAGAAAACGCAAAAGTTTTGTAGGAGGAAGAAGCGTTCAACAACATGAAGTGTTGCCATTGGTTTTCAAAAATCTGTATTTAGGGACTACAGCTTGATTCGATGGTGAAAAAGCCTGTTCACTTGATAAATTCTACTACAACCTGAAAATCCACAAAGGGAGCATTTTGTAGCGAGAGAGTTGAGCAAACTTGATCAGTAACTTACTTTTCCGATTTACACCATTCATTGTTACTTGAAACGTCTGATAAAAGTTACGGAACTTGAAAAAGATGTATGATATTAATTGGTAGCTACGGTAGCCCAGTGGTCAGAGGCGTATGTCTCTGTCGTCAGAACTGGGCCTAAGTTCGTATTGCGGATGATGTGTGAGGTGATCCTGTACTTCGGCACAGTGAACCCCAAATTTTTGACGTGCGAATTCTTATAGCCCTTATAGTTGCTCCTGTTAGTCATTTAAACGCTGCACCTCCACTTGTTTAAAATTTTATTCAGAAACAATTCCATAGCTTGGCATATTTCTTCTTGTAAGACATGATAGATCTTTTGATATGTAATTCTCTTTTAACATATCATGTGTGACGGTGAAATTTTGTCCATTTATCTTCAAGAACCGTTTCTGAATGGAATAATTAGTAGGAAAAAGAAGTTAGTGTTTTAAGCGTTGCTGCTAGTTTGGTTTGTTGTATTTTGAGGTGATAAATCTGAAAAAGCCGATAACAGTCAATGTTTCTCAACAACAACTTCAACTTTTGAATATTGCATTCAGACCCATTGAACTCTACTTTAGTAAAACACAAGCAAGGATATTATGAGAGCTTCCCAAACACATTCTTTGATTTTGGAAATATAGAAAAACCACAGAACTTGATACAGAAAAAATACCACACTCAGCTTTTTTGTAACACACTGAACCACCGGACACCCTATATTCAGAAATCTGCTACATCATTCGGATGGGGTGGAAAAATTAGAGGTTAGTAAGTTGTAGAAAAGGAAATCTTCACATTGTTCAACTCAGCGTGAAATACACTGGCGGAAAGTGAAAAAAGAACACCAAGAAGGAGACGTCTGATACCAAAGAAATTTATACAGCATAATAACGGAATACAGAGGATAACGTGATCAAAACATTATGGCAAAATACAGCTGCATTTGCTGGTAAACTGAAAAATAACATTTCCATGTAACATGGTTAGTAAGAGGTTGAACCGCCATGAACTGCGTCACACTGTGCAATTCTGGCATGGAGTCTGTCGTACAGATGTTGGATGTAAGTTTGGGGTATTGAGTTCCAAGCATCCTCAACCTGGACGCGTAAATCGGGGATGTCTGGCCATGGAGACCGGACAAGTTGTTGTCCCATAAAATCCCACACGTGCTCAATGGGGGACAAATCCGGTGAACGTGCAGGCCATGGAAGTTGTCTCACACCCTGAAGTGCATGTTGCGTTGCACGTGCCGTGTGTGGGCGTGCATTATCTTGCTGAAAAACACCACAATGGACCGACCTTACAAATGGCACAACAACGGGCTGAATGATGTTGTTGATGTAGGAGGTGCTGTTTAACGTAACCAGTACAAACACTAGTTGTGTACGGGAGTGATAGCTGATCACTCCCCACACCAGGAGACCAGGTGTTGTCCCTGTGTGTCGCTGGCGCATGCAAGGGTGGAGACGCTCCCCTGTGCGTCTGCGAACACGCATACGGCCATCGGAGGCTCCCAAGCAGAATCTGCTTTCATCGCTGAACACGACAGATCGCCATTGCATTCTACAGTGCAGACATTGGCGACACCACTGCAGCCGTTCCTGACTGTGAGCTGGAGTCAGAGGTACACATGTCAGAGGCACACGTGCACGTAGTCCTGCATCCAGTAGACGGTTGCGGATTGTTCGCACAGTCACCTCAGGTGTAGCAGCAGCTCGGATTTGCGTCGCAACGGATGTTCTGATTGACAACGCCGCTCTTCTTATGCGTCGATCAGTCCGCTCATCAGTCCGTCTGTGACTCCCGGTTCCATGTCTTCTCGCGTGGGAATGTTCCTCGGACCATCTACGCCACCATCGTACCACCACCGATACTTCCCGTCCAATTCACTCCGCAATACGACGATACGACCACCCGGCCTCGCGGAGTCCGACTAGACGACCTCGCTCAAAGTCCGATAATTGCTGAAATCGTACATGTCTTCCATGTCCAGGCATTGCAGCTCCTTCAAGGTCTTCACACGTGTCCGCACGCCGACGACTGATTACATTCACTTCGCCGTACTCCTTAAATACCACCGACGATAATTTGCATATTATGCCGTGCTGTGGCGTAAGCGCTCACCGGTTGGTCCCGAAATTAACATCACACCTACGTAAACTCGATCTTATTAATATATGTAAATTTCATGGTCGTCCGCCAATTCCTTCTTGGTGTTCTTTTTTTACTTCCCGCCAGTGTATAAACGCGCACAGAAGACAGAAGATCGGTAAAAACTAACTGTCAGAGGGTCTGGATAAAGATCAACATTCATGCTTTCGTTCAAATCGTCTAATTAATCTAAGCTTAACGACGAAAACCAGCTCCATCCATCATGCTGCATGTACCAACTTCCTTTTCGGGGCAGTACAGTCCATAGATGCTACCTTTATCTTGGCATATGCTGCACGTAATAGCTTCTATCAGACTGGTTTCTTACACCACGCTAATCTGCATGTAGCAATAGTGAAAAAAATGACGGTCTGTGTATGGCTGTTCAACAGTGATAATCCATGTCTTGCAGAGTCCTGTGCACTCTACTGATGCTGAAATCAATATCTTTCAGAGCTTTCTTGTCACGTTCTGTTAGCTATGGAGGATTACCAGATCGTTTCTTGGCAGATTAAGTACCCGTTCCTTTCTATTTGCATATAACATCAAACCATCGTATGGAGTCCGATACGGACGGAACGATTACATTTATTTCGCACCCTATTATCAATTCGCGCTGAAAATCAGTTAACTCTGTCGATTCAGGAATCATGCACTGATAGTTGTGCTATTGTATTAGCATAGCCCTACGAACATATCTTCAGTTACCGCCACGATGGCGAAGTGGTCTAAGTGCTCTCTTCTGGCCATTCGTTAGAAACGGATCCAGATTTCAATCCCGGTGAAGTATGGATGCTGTGTTTGTCTTACTGCACTGGCTTTCACCCTTCCCTAGAGTCAGTGGCTATAAATCAGGGAAGAGCGACTGTTAATAGCCCATTGAGCGGCTAGCTATGGTCTTTAAACCCCCAAATAAAAGAAAATATTTTTAGTTGGGCGAAGTAGCACTTGGGAAGGATTGCGTTCACTAACTACAAAAGAGTGTCCGGATATTAATGATAGAGTTGTGTACTTGCAATATCAAAAATGTTATTCGTAATTTCAAACATTTCCGACATCCATATAAATTTCAAGATGACTGCAATGGAGTTTTGATTTTATACTTTCCAAACTTCTATTTAATCAATTGATTTTTACACCACTTATTCTGTTTTCTGGCAGTTAATTTGTAGAATCCAAGTCTAAATTCTTGTGCAAACAATACTTTCATTAGTAATGACAAGTGCATATTTTGCAAAGAGTTAAAATTTGCTTTGTGGCTGAAAAAAATGCTAATTGAGATTCAATTTTATTTAAAAACTTTCAAGTTCGAAAATTAATGAAATTGCTACTCTTTGTTCGAATGCTTTTCAGAATCGGAATTTTGTTTGATATTTATAAGCCTATATGCATGGAACGTTTCAATTTGTACGACAACGAATTTGCACCTACAGTTAGTTTGAATGAAGTGTGACTTTACCTGATAAGAGAAGATGCACAATTCGTTTCATGTTTCGTTACCTCGAAAAATTCTTGTTCTTTCATTTCTAAGGAAGTACAGTGGAACCTCTGTTATACGTTTTTAACTTTTATATGTAATTCTACTTTAGTCCCGATGTTTTACTGTAGTTGTATCGCTTTTTTACTCTGTTGTACGTAATTCATTCATATGCGTTTTGCGATTATACGTTAAAATCTGAATTTCAGATGATCAAAAATATACTGTTCTTTGATTCTTTTATACATAACCGGTTATGTTACAACTCTGAGAGAATCGAGTTGTAATATACAGGGTTACGTATAACAGCGTTGCAACCCGGCATGTTACAACGCTGTGTTCTTTCTTGGTGCAGCCAAAAACCTTAATGCTATCAGCGAAAGGTATGTTGTTTACTTTCCGGGTTGTGGATGAAAACAAAATTGGTTTCGCATTTTTTTTTTTTGATTGGAGGTTTAACGACCACCGTGAGCAACTCAATGGGCTATAAGCAGTCGCCCGTCCCTAATTTAGGGTCACTGGTTCCAGGGAAGGGAGAGAGCCAGTGCCGTAAGACAAACACAACATCCATGCCTCACCGGGATTCGAACCCGGATCCCGTTCGGACGGATGATCAGAGGCCATCGCTTAGACCACTGCGCCACCGGGGCGACTTGTTTCGCATTTCATGACTCACATACATATACGCTATTTAAAAACTGATAAATCTCTGGGACGTAACTCTGGAGCTCCACTGTTTCGTCTCATAGCAGAATAGAATCCTGAATGTATCATTAATATTCAGCATTCTGGTTTCAAATAGGTGCGCACAGGATCCGCAGAAAAAAGAACAGTTAATTCATGCGTTCCGTTCTGAACCATGGGTTTCAGACTCTTAGTTGTGAGGGTTTCACTTAATCTACAGGGTGATCAGGATGTTCTGTTACCCCTCCCCCCTCTTCCCCATGGTTATTACAGTGGAACTAATAAAACTTGCTCTCTGCTTTCAGATGGCTGACACAAGCAACTATAGCGTGGAAGAACGGTTAGTACCAAGTGTATGGACACATAAACGTCCACAGACTTGTAAAACAATAAGGGAAGTGCAACGTGACTTTACTGCAAAATTTAACAAAGAAGCCCAACCGAAACAGACATTATTGAGATGGGAACATAAGCTGTTCACAACTGGATCAATAGTGGATAAGAAGAGGACTGGAAGACCACAATCGAGGCAAGAAAAATGTGCAGTCGTGGCGACAACAGGGCTAAGATCTCCCAAGTCTTTGAGGAAACGATCGGAGGAACTTGGAATCCCGAAGACCACCATGCTGACTAACATGAAAAGATCTGCAATTGAAGCCCTATCGTGCTGTGTTTATCAACGAGCTTACTGATGCTGATTTGGAGAAACGGAGTGCCGCATGTCCAAAATTGTTGAAGACGTTTGGGACGCTTCCTCAACGTGCTGCGGTGTTCTTCACTGATAAATGTGCGGTCTAGCGAAGTAGCCGCGCTAGGAATGTTTATTTTTGGAGCAAAGAAAACCCAATTTATTATGAAGAGTTAGAGCACAATCCATCCACCACATGTGATGATTTGGGCTGCCTATTTTTTCGACGGCTCGGTCGATCAGCATTCCTATCTCGCCAGGCTGAGGGGGACCGGCGTGTTTCCGAGCTGCAAAAACGTGGCCTTCTATCAGAAAGCTGGATCTGACAAAACGGCGCCCCAACTCATTAAGCCACCCGTGTTCGGGAATACTTGGATGAAGTGTTTCCCGATAAGTGGATTGGGAGAGATTCTGCTCTCCTGCATGGGCCTCTCGAATCGCCTTCACGGAATCCAAATCTCTCCTCTTGTGACAATTCCCCATGGGGTATCATTAAAGACTGTGTGTCCAAGACGAGGTACCAGACAACCGACCAGTTGCAAGACGCTGTTCGTTTTGCATTTACACAAATTGATAAGGCATGTCGCCGCTCCGGTGGCGCAGTGGTCAAAGCGATGGCCTCTGATCATTCGTCCGAAAGGGTCCGGATTCGAATCCCGGTGAGGCATGGATGTTGTGTTTGTCTTACGGCACTGGCTCTCTCCCTTCCCTAGAACCAGTGGCCTTAAATTAGGGACAGGCGACTGCTTATAGCCCATTGAGTTGCTCACGGTGGTAGGTAAACCTCCAATCAAAAAAAAAAAAAAGAAAAAAAAAAGGCTTGTCTCCGTAAAATCTCGCACAGAACATGGAGACGAATTATTTTGTTTCACGAAAATGGTGGAAGTCATACTGAGCTTTTGGACAGGTAACTTGGTAAGTTACCTATCCAAACAAGACATTCGGACCACCCTGTAGAACCAGGATCTTTAGGGACAGAGTCGTCAAAAGAGAGATTTTTTTATAGGCTTTGTTAATTTTACAAACCGATAATTTTATCGCCTATATTTTATAAAAAAATTGCATCGTTTATATTTTATATAAATATATGTAATATATTTATAGTATAATTTTTAATGCATTTTCTTTTCCTTCGCCGCCAATTCGACTTTAAATAAATCATCGTTAAAGAACATCTATATCCCTTTCAAGCATAAATTTTACTATAGTATTTAACATTTTTTTACATTGATACGCTTTTTGAGGCCATTCCCTAGAAAAATTTATAACCGAGGTTTCACTGTAATTCCTGCTATATAAAATCATAGAAAATTTGAACATTTGCTTATGGCAACTCAGACATTTCTTCAAAATGTGGCTCTCGTGTCGAGCGCGCTGACCTTTTATTACACCTACTTTAGTAATCTAAAGCTTTATTCGCAAATTTCAAATAATAAAAGAAAAATTTAGACATACATCTAAAAGAACTCACAATCTTGACGAAAACGACTACAAGTTCCTGTTAACTGTCCTACTTCAACGTTACATCTATTTTCATCAAAAAGTGCAATTGTTTTGGCAGCTAAATACAGAATATTTTGGTAAATTAAACAAAAAGAACATGTAATGTGTTGCGAATTTTGTAAACATTTAGGAAAAGCATTTTAAAATAAGTAAAAAGAACAGCGTACGTGAAGACTAGAAAATACGCAAATTGTTGATGTATTTGACTTTTATTTAAGTATCATTTTCACGAAATTGAAATGTTGTTTTCGCCAAGTGCAAGGAAGATATAATAAATTTTGAAAAAGGAACAAACGATATATTTTTGAAGAAAAGGAAAACGACGAATTTCTTTCTGCCGTCCTATTTAAAAACATTATCGGCATTTCTAGAAATGTTTTTTTGGGCACGATTTGAGAAGTTGTAAAACTATCACTTCCCGGCCGTAGACATAAGCGATTATACGGCGTTCCGACACATTTAATACTTAAGAAATACATCATTCGCAAGCAAAAAAGAGAACTGTATGGATTTTATATTGACACACAGATGTGTAACTGTAGTACCATAGTCATTTATTACTGTCTACTAGGAGTTTTGCAGACAAACGCAGTGTGACACTGCAATTGTGCCATAGAAAGAACAAAGTGAATTTCTTTTACCTTTGATGGAGCGCAAGTATACTGTCCTTACTAATGCATGCCCGAGATACCCAGAAACGAATGGTTATTGAGATCTTGGATTTCCTCAAAAATGTTCACAGCTTTTTATTTGAATAAATTCTTACTTTGACCCAGATACGCCATGGAAAAAAGTTCTTCATTAACGCGCGTTTTTGTTTCCGCAAGTTTTTATAAAATTGTCATGGCAAGACTGGTTGCGGCTCTCAAGTAATCTCTGAGTTCATGCGAATTGCACCAATAGGACAATATAAGTCACTAAGGTACTAAACAGCGTTAAAATCATGCTTCTAGTAATGGGAAGCATTCCCAACAAAGTTAGACCCAAATCATCCGAACAAACAAGATGGATCATGAAGCTGTTCTTCATTCCAGCATACTTCCTGCTGAGGAAATTCTGCTTCATCTTGCCCAGCTGCTTTGTGAGCTCTCGATTTTTTCTATGGAGTTCAGCAGCAAAGACAATCAACAGCAAAAGATAGGCAATAGACAACAAGAAAACGAAACAAGTAATCCAAAGTCCATACAGCACAAGAGACTCTCTACTCGTCAGCATTATCTTTGTTGCGTTGTCAAATACGGTAAGCAAATGAAGCGCCATAGTTAAAAACAGTGGTATTGATATCACAGAATCCATGTGTGCAATGTTATTCTGCAGTCCGTCATAAATTTCAAATATGGCCTCTATGTTTATATGGCCTCTCTCTTCTTCACCTGCTTTGGAAACTACAATCGTTGTGCAAGCATCAATTACGTTGCTTATTTCTAGAAATAAAGTGGAAAAAAACAGAGACGAATAATTGACCATAGTAAGACCGAAATGTGTTGCGTAGCTCTCAGATATGAACAGAATTAAATAGTTGATGCTTTTGTTGTTGCCTTCGTAAGTATCAAATAAGAATGGCTTCACATATGTCGAAACATCTAATTCCAGATACATAGACTGAAGAACGAACATCAATGGTAAGAGTACAGGGATCAATGAGATTCCCAAAATCGCAGGAGTTATCCAACACGGTTGACGATGTATTTTGTATCGAAGACTTTGCTGAAATTTATTCTGAAACACTTGATAATTGCTTACGACTTTTAAAAGTTCTGAGCTCTTACCACGTAAAGAGATCCATAGTGCCCATAATGCTAAATGCATGATGACGCCAAACACTTTTTTAGTATTAGATTCTGGATCCTTGAGTTTGTACATTGCTGTTGCTGTAGCGTGAAGGGCCACATAGGAATGTAAAACGGAAAATATTCCAGTAAATAATGTCTTACAGTAATTTGCTGTAAAGGTTTCTTTAGAGAAATCTATACCAACATTATTCAGGCACGTAATGAGTAGCTGAAGATTTCTTTTCAGGTCGTTATAACTATAACCAGACAACTGAATCATCTTGCCAATATGTACAACAAGATTATTGCTTGAGAAATGATCACAATTAGGTTTCGCAAAAGCAATGCAACTGCGATAAAAATACAAACTACGAATAACTTCCTTTTCGTACTTTGATATGGTCACAATCACATTTCGTCCATTTAGTCAACTTTTGTGAACTGTTATGATGTTATCACTGTCACACTTCTGAATTTGATCAATTACAAAGATATATTTCGGCGTTACTGGATAGGATTACAATCAGATTTTACTCTTCATTTTCGATTTGTATGAATTTATTTGGTGTGTACATATGTCTGTGCGTTGAAATAGTCACATTCTTCGCATTATAAAATTTGTGAGAATATTTTAACATGTTTCTTGTCCACACAATAACACTTTTCCATTTAGTGAACTACTATGAATTGTTTACGTGCATGTAGATGTTATTAAAACAACGCTTTACATATTTCGTCAAACTCAGTCAATTTGTTTGGCGTTTACATGCCATCAACCTCACAGTTTATTCATTTTCTTAATCACCACGGCTTGTGTTATTTGCATTTTGATGTCATTGCGATCGAATTTCACCCATTTTATCAATTTCATTGTTTCAATGTTTTTGCATTATATCACAAGGACATTTATGTTCATTTCGTCAATTAAAATACATTAACTGCTAGAGTACATTTATAGCACATGCAATTGAAGCAGTTCGTCTAACTCTATCAGTTGTTTCCGTGCATTCGAATATAACGATTATCACATTTTCCCCATTTATCAGTTTCTGCAATTTCTTTTTGTATGTCGATGTGCCACAATACTACCATTCTACACTTTCATTAATTTCTGTGAATTGCTTCTGTTTATTTAGATTGTTTTTTTTATTAGAGGTTTAACAACCGCCCTGAGCAATTTATTTAGATTTCATCACAATAACATATTTTGGATATATTCAACATTAGTAAATTACATCTTTGTATTTTGATGCAATCGCAAACACATTTTCTTCCATTTCAAAAGTTTCTTTCAGTTTTTCACTTTTTGTCTTCATTAGAATTTTCGTCTCTTTGGATAATAATCACTTCCTCCTGAAAAATTCAAATTTTTATCATTTGATGAAAATAAAATTGTCATAAAATAAAATTCAGATGTGAATATCAATTATATGTTTTGATTATCAGTTTAAAAGGATTTGCTTTACTTGAAATATTATTCATGAAGAGTTTTTGGTATAAAAAGACTTCATTTCTATCCCGTGCACATGTTTTTCATGCCAATACGTTTGCATGAATTGTGCTCAACGCATATGAGTGCATTTCTCTAAAAAGAAATTATTGATGTAAATGTGCGATTCCGTTTGTTTTATGTAAATGATACTTTTGGATGATTTAAAAATGAAGATGATAAGTGCACTTTTTTAACATCGTTTCTTAATTCAATTTCAAATAACCTTGATGTTGTTGCCCGCACTGACATTAATCTAATAAAATCTTTAACTTACTATGTGTTGAGATATGGTAGCGTCAGTGATATGAATCCAAGATTACTTCCAATCTCCGGTTCTTGTGCTTTAATGCATATTAATACAAACACACGGAATTGTCACCCTTGAAATAAAAAGGAGTTGCAAACCATAGTTTTAATGGCTTGATCCTTTCGCACATGGCAATCAACTGATGCGCCATTGTACACTTTTCTATTGTGTAACATCGATTTTCCGTAGTGTTCAACCAATGCGATTCTTTAATTCTCTTTGGACCGCATTGTACCAAAATACCCATACTGTTTGCTAACTCATTGACCACTAAAGTCAAAGTGTGTCAAGGATATCTAGATTGAGTGGTTTATAAGTTTTTAACAAAAATTCGCGTGTCCATTCATAATGAAGCAACAACGGAAACCCATTCAGAAAATAATTTCAATGCACAGCTATATGTGCATCTCCAGATAATTGAAAGTAAACAATGCTTGAGCATTTTTGTATAATAACAATATTTACGAAGCGGTGTTTGTACTGACGTTTACGTCACTTTATGCAGCACATTCAATGCCTTATCTTTTCCATTTTGCGTGACATTATTAAAAGAAGCAAATTGATGGATGCTTTTGGGCAGCAAGAAATAATTTGAAGTCAATTTCTGTACAAAATATGCGTGGGTAACTTCAAATCAAATAATTTTGAGGGACAAAAAAAGCTGGTAAAACGAATAGCTAAATAAATTTGAAGTTAGTTTTAATGATAAAAAACACATGAGAACACCAGCAAAAACAATATATTATGTCGTTCATGATCGACTGGGAGATTAAATTCTTTCATGCAAACAGTTAATGATAAGTACATTGCTTTTGATATTTATACTGCAAATATGTGTTATTTTCCCGTCTTTACAGGGTATAGCAAGACAAGAGTTGTTCCAGCAACAAATCGATGATGTTTTCATTTTCCCTCAAAAGACAATGACATTGGTTTAATGCTTATAAAAAGGGCACGCAGGGGCTGCTACAAATTACCAGGTAAAAAGCAAGAGTTCCATGAAAATTTATTTAAGAATATTGGTACACAAAGCGTCTCCATTAGACACTCATATTCATTATTTAACTTGTCACATTTCAGAGTCATATGTATAAAAATGCATGAGAGTGCTTAAAATAAAACGTTCCTCTTCTTGTTTCTCACTGTAAAATTGTTCAGCACAGATCTCTATTTTTCTTTGGGTTAATCGAATTTTCGGTATTAAATCTTTTGTTAAAGTTCAAATTTCACAAAGAAACATTTTCATATTAACCACAAAAAGTGCGTGTGCTTGTGAGTGACCGAGTGCTGTGTGTGGTGCATGCTTCTGAATTTTCCTGCTACCGTGTCTGGGTTCAAATCCCTGAGGGGGCACGGATGTTACCGTCCTTCCCGGCGACTGAATGGCCAGTGCGCAGACTCCTAATCGTCCGTGTAGGATTTGCATTCCATCCTTGAGTGAGGCATGCCTTGTGCATTTACCCTATGGCGCCGGTTCTGTTCTTTTCCTGGAACAAATATCTAAATTTAGGGACAGACGACTCTTTGCAATCCTAGATGTTCCCAGGGGCGTAGAATCTCCCATACCTTAAAAGGTTTTGGATGTTGTGTTCGTCCGTTCTGCTCTTGATCTGTCCTTTTCTTTAATCTTTTCTTCTGCTAACTTCTCTTGGACTAGGTAAAACACTTCCGTTAGGGATGCGAGACTAGGCATAGCCTTAGATTTTCGTTGAAATCAAAACTACCGAAACAAAAGGATGCTTGATCTCAATAAATACGCTGCTGTGCAAAACATAAGGAAATTTGAAATTTCTTCGGTTACCTGAAAACATCCGTCATTGTTTGAAACAAAGTTTTACGCTGATATACTGTAATGCTAATAAATTGAAACAAAAACTGATTTTATCTAGTATGACGTTAATGAGAAATCATGAAAACACAAAAATTATGGTATCATGATTACCGGGTGGAATACGGTTAGCAAGTTTTGAGGTCACCTGTCATCGTTCTGCAACGTTCGCTTAGAGTTCACATGCTTCCGATAAGGTTACTACGAAACTCAGTTACCCAGTGAATTCCATTCCTGCCGCCCCGGTGGCGCAGTAGGTTAAGCGATGGCTTCTGATCATTCGTCCGAGATGGGTCCGGGTTCGAATCCCGGTGAGGCATAGATGTTGTATTTGCCTTACGGCACTGGCTCTCTCCCTTCCCTGGAACCAGTGGCTCAAAATTAGGGACTGGCGACTGCTTATAGCCCATTGAGTTGCCCACGGTGGTTGTCAAACTCCCAAACAAAAAATTCCGTCCCTACCTAAGGGCAGTTTTCAAGCCAAGGAGTTTCCTTGGAGCAGGATGTTATCTTGTACTTATTTTTCTGATACCCTGTTCAAAAATGTTCATCTTTTTAAAATCAAGAGATATAGGCGGTCACATAATTGCTTTGGTATTTTCAAACTTATGTTCTGTTCCGTTTTTGTCACCTGCCGACAAAACGTTTATCAGAAACCATCTAAAGCGTTATACATATCGTCACTTTAGTTGGTGCTCAAAGCTTTATGTCAGAAGTGGTATACTTTCTGAGAGCTTCAAATATTTTTGTCATATTTTTAACGCTTTTAAAACACAATGCCCTAAAATCACCTTCTAAAATTTTTCTCTTCATAAATTGGGACTTGAAAAGTTTCATGATGTGATTACTTTTATATGATTCTTATTCTTGAGTGGAGCTGCTTTGTATTATAGTATCGGTGATTCTAAAGTCGCTTGATAAAAACACTGTTGTGATTCGTAACTGGAAAGAATTTTTTTTTTCATATTTCCGAGACTATTTTTTTACTGTTGAAATGAGCATGTCTGTTCTGTAGCAAATTACTAAAACTTGTTCACATTTGTCGTCGTGCTATTATTATTTTGGTGGTTTAAGGACCACCGTGAGCAACTCAATGGGCTATAAGCAGTCCCCTGTTCCTAATTTAGGGTCACTGGTTAAAGGGAAAGGGAAGAGCCAGCTCCAAAAGACAAACACAACATCCATGCCTCTCCGGGACTCGAACCCGGACCCATCTCGGACAAATGGTGAAAACCAAGCCAAGCGCTTAGACTACTGCGCCACCAGGGCGGTGCGTTGCACTACTAGCAAATGTTTAGTAAAAGCATCTTATCTGTAGCTTTTGTGTTGTTTTGTTCTGTGGAAATATGAAATTAAAATTGGATATACGGAGAGACCGCTTTTCGATCTGTATTGAACTTGTTTTAGAACCATGGTGTTCGTCATGAGGGCCTTCGCTTTCACAATCTCCATTTGTATTCATTCGTTTTAAAAGAGAATGCAACACAAAGTACAGAGCAGTTCCCCCAAACGCACCGATCAGGTGACACGATTATTCTCTTGTTTACCACTCTCCAGTAAATTTCTTGGAATTATATCAATTAGCGAGATTAAAGTTGCACTGCCAATCAGTTAATTCCCATAACTCCAGTGGTTAACACCATCCACCTCAGAATCACGTGTCTTCATTGAGTGGATGGATTTTTTAGCATTTCATCCTACCGGTGATCTCAAAATACCTTTTTTTTTTGCCACTAAAAGCAGATTTCATTGATGCACCACTTACCGTAATTGATACCTTTGTCTTATATCCGCTCAGAATCGCCAATAAATCGCTTTCTTTAAAAGCTTGTTCCTATTCATTCGTTTTAAAAGAGAACGCAACACAAAGTACAGAGCAGTTCCCTCAAACGCACCGATCACATGACACGATTATTTTCTTGTTTACCACTCTCCAGTAAATTTCTTGGAATTAATATCAAAACTGGTGTTCTCCGAACCCTGAGCAGTGCTACTGTCTTCGGGTGTTCATCTAAGAGAAAGTGGGAAAGAACGTACGCACGCATGTGCTAAAATATTACCTAATTACTAAGATATTGTTACGACCCACCCCCGCCATTAATTTAGTAATTAATGGGCGTGGTGGATGTGTGAAATTTATTAAGTATTAATTATGTTTGAGGCTTGATTGGAGTTTAAAAGTGTAAGAAGCAGAGAAAGTTTTATCTGGGGGTTTGGAAAGAAAAGAAGCGAAGAATTCTCCCTCTGGCTGGGTGGTCTCAGAATAGCTCTGTTAGGTCATAAATATCAGGGCGCAGCTGACGGGAAGCCTAAGCAACACGGAAAGGGAAAGAGGTACATTTCGAAGAGGGGTCCACTTGGGTAAATGAATGAAGATGGGGACAAAAGGTTTAGCGAATAATGTAAATTCGTCGATTGTTTGGGGCATTTTCGAGAACAATTGCTCTCTGTGTGGTCCGTGCAGAAAAATAAGATTTCGCACTTAGCGTGAAAATAAGGAAGAAAGTTTAGTTGTCTGTACGCTCTCCGATGTGAAAGGCTGGAAGCCTTGGATCTGCAAAATGAATTGGGAAATGAAGCAGCAAATCTCCCCGCATTGGGTAAGAAATGGAGACGACAACTCGAGGCGGCTGATGGAGATGCCAGTTTGCCATAAAGATAGCGGAATGCCTAAATCCGCGTGATAAAGCAGCAATTTCTAGGCTGGAGCGTAATGGAAATCAGCGACTGTTTGGCCTAATGAAAGCCAAGTTACAGGGGAATTAAGAAATCTGCGAGTGGACAGTGGTCATTCCAATGAGAAGCGAAGCTAAGCGAAGCCGGGGTCGAATGCCAACCACTGCAGTGTGGAATCATCATCCCCCATTCATCCCCTACTGTGGAGGAAGTGAAGAGACGCGCTTATCTTACGAGGCAAAGCGATGCTCCCACAACAAACGCCTGGATGTGTGTGTGTGTGTGTGTGTGTGTGTGTGTGTGTGTATGAGTGCGGTAGCGCCCAGGGGACGCAGCTCCTGCAATGAAACCTTCCATGTAAAAAGGGAGGTGTATATCTCTTTACTGGTGCATCACAATTTGGATTTATTCTTAACAGCCTCCATGTAAGTAGAAACATTTTGTTTTTGTTATAATTTCTGCTAGCTACGCAAGTTAGTTGAGGAACTGAACTAATATATTTCAAGAACTGAACTCAGAAATAGTGAGACTGAACTGTGAAATTTAAGTTCCTTAAAATCATCTCGCGGGAACTGATTTAGGTCAAAGTTGACCCAATACTCATGTTCAGAAGACAGCTAAATTTTATTCATATATGTGCCATTGTTATGTTTTCATAGCCAATTAAATATTTGTTTCGGCAGTCAACGCAATTATAGAACACATTATTTATGTGTACGCAGGTGATTGGTTCAAATTGTTTAAGTGTATGCCCATATATTACAGTTTTCGCGCCAAGAACTACGTCGAAGAAGATCAGTGAAGAAGTATACTTATACCGCTCGGCACGTTCTGATCAATTGGTGGTCAACGGTGGGATAACTACCCACGGTAGATCTGATCAATTGGTGGCGAGCGTTGGGATGATTAACCCAGCTCGGCCCGGTATCGTAATATTTGATTGACAGCGGTGGGATAATGACCCACTGTCGTAACAATATTAAAGGTACTCAGTTTTTAATACACTTGAAAAATAAAAATAAGAAGTACTCTTAAACTCTCTTTTGTGTCACTTACCTTTCCAAAATTGCATTTCCTTTAGCGAATAATAATTTTCAATAAAAGATTGATGCTGCTTGAAGACACAGACCTTAACTGACGAAAACGTTTTAGAAAATATTCAGCACTTGTTGGAAATTAGTACAAAATGCTTACAAATTCTTCATGTAAGCGGCTGAGTTTAAAAGCTAAGATGAAGAGAAAATTTGAAAACCGCATTTTCCAACCAACATGCCAAATACTTATTTAAGGCATTCTGCTGTACCAAAGTGGTTTTTCGAATGTGTAATCAAACTTTATATAATCTGCAGTGGTGATGGGATACAAAGGTATGATATTCAAGCGCATAACTGAGTAATATCACCCTTGCGTAATTTTTACTGGAGATGTTGGCAGACTTTGGATTTATCTAAAATCCAAGATTCTGTTTTAAGTAAAACGCATATGCATTTCCTTTAAGAAACTGAAAAACATTAGAGAAAAAAAATGTGTAATCGGAAAGGAACACAATTTTTTTATTTTATTTATTCGAAGAAAACAAGTCTTTACAATTTTTTGCACTTAATGATAAAGGTATTACACTTAAGTTTTTTCTTTTACGTCGCAAGAGTGTTTTGTCGGCACGATTCATTTCTTAAAATTTGGTATTTACGACGAAATATATCTCAGTCTGGGACGTTCTGTTAAAACTGAAATAGTGGCTCATCTCTTCATTTATGTCGCAAACATATTTATCGTGTTGTCTTTATACACGGCTGGCCACCCAAAATGCAGCACCAAGAAAAAAGCATCCGATTGGCCTGAAATTAGCAGCATGCGTCGCCGACAAGAGGACATGCAAACGATTAGCATTGCAGGGCATATGCTAATCATGTGCGCCCGGCACGCCACCGAGAAGCACTATAAGAACGGTGCACGGAAGGCGGGTGTAAGTAGTGGAAGTGTGTTGTGCTGGCGAACCTGTGCGTGGTAAGCTTCCTGATGCCTCGTCGCAGAATACGGCAGTCATTCAAGCACGTTGCGGAGTTCGACAGAGGATGAAAAGTGGCTTATCGCGACAGCGGTTTATCGTACCGAGACATCGGCGCCCGTGTGGGACGACTTCCAGCCACGTGTGGAACGACATCCAGCCACGTGTGGGACGACCTCCATCCACGTGTGGGACGACATCCAGCCAGGTGTGGGACGACATCAACCGATTGCCGCAGCCACGGCACACCACCGAATGAGAGGACCGGCATGTTGTGCGGCGGGCATTGACGGCTCGCACCGCCACATCACGAATGTTAGCGCAGGAATTAGGGTGTGATGTGCAACAACCTGTGTCAGCACGTACCGTTCGACGTCGTCTTCAGGAGCGGGGACTTGTCGCACGGCGCCCATTGCTCAGCTTACCATTGACGTTACACCTCCGGCGAGTGCGGCGGCAGTGGTCCCTTGAACGCCTCACCTGAACTACGGAATGGCACGACATTGTCTTCTCCGACGAATCCCGCTTCTGTCTGCAACACCACGATGGTCAGATCCCCGTGTGGCGGCACCGCGGCGAGAGACTGTATGACGCCTGCATTATGCATCGCCATACCGGTCCGTCGCCTGGCCTTATGATTTGGGGCGCAATTCGATATGACACCCGCACATCTCTGGTACGCATCGTCGGTACACTCAACAGCCACCGCTACATCTCCGACGTTTTGGAGCCCGTAGTCCTCCCTTACCTGCAAGACCTGCCAGCGGCCACGTTTCAACAGGACAATGCGCGCCCGCATGTGGTACGCATCGTGCAACAATTCTTTACGGCACACCAGGTGTCACTGCTGCCGTGTCCCGCCTGTTCTCCCGATATGTCGCCCATCGAACACGTCTGGTCGCTGATCGGCAACCGGGTGCCCCGGCAAGCACCATCCGCGGCTACGCCTGATGAACTGTGGCAACATGTGGAAAAAGCCTGGACCGTCATACCCCAAGCCCACATCCAAAGCCTCTTTCGTTAGATGCCGCGGCGTGTAGCGGCCGTTATTGCCAGCCATGAGGGCCACACGAACTATTGATGTCTGCGTGTCCCACAAGTCGGACGGGGTTGTAAGCTCAATCGTTTCATCTTTGTATCTGTTGCTATGTGTCCAGTAAATCTGGCTTTGCTATCTCGTGTCCTTCTTGGTGTTGTATTTTGGGTGGCCAGCAGTATATAAAACATTGCGTGGAAAGAAAAGAACGTTATTCATCTCTATTTAAACTGAAATACGAGTTTACGCACGTAAATGCTATTTTAGTAATATACTTATTCTGTGGAACGCCAACAGTAACTATCTTTTGTGATAGCGGTGAAATTGAAACAGCTGAGAATTCAGTATAAACAGCAATAACTCAAACTTTGTTGAGCTGAAATGCAGCAGTTTCAACATATCAAAAAACACGTATCGTTATCACATAACTTAATTTCAAATTCAGGAATTTTGCCAACATCTGTTTAATAATCGTTTGGAAGCACCATGTTTTGTTTCAGGATTTGGACTAAAACAATACTGAGCTCCACGACTCACAAAACCAAAACAGAAATTCATTTAACAAAAAACAAAACGACTCTAATTATGTGAGGAAATATATCTATTTCAGCTAAGCTGAGCCTTGCAATGTAAGTGAAAAACACGACTAAAAAGTGATTTTGAAATCTCAATGCAAATGGAGTCGACATATTTCATGAAATTTCAATAATATCAGATGGTATAATGAGTAAAGCTACGAAACGCATAGCCTTGCCTCTCATTTGCAGGACGTTGTTTGCTACTTAGAAATGAAGCACACAAAATCGCCAATGTGAGATAGAGTCAGTATAATTTACAAAAGCTGCTATTCGTTATGGGCTATAGGGAGAGGAAACAAAAAGCCTCATTTATGGTCTCAAGTCCATCAAAATAACTTTCCCATTGAACATTGCATTTTGCTAAATGAGAAGAACCTTTATAATAACAGTCAAGATCGTTAAGATTTTAGAGCGCATTTCGTTTCTGTGATTTTCAAAGATAATTATCACTAGACGGTTTGCAAAATACACTGATCTCTGCAACACTTTTCTTGTTTGAAATCCCATTCATTTCGTTTTGGTAAGCGGAAGTGTCCAATCATGGAACAGATTTCAATAACATGTAAAGGCTCCAAAAATGATCATATTAAAAAAAATCATCGATATCCTAGCTTAAGGTCCATGTCTTCTGATAGCGAACGGAGAAGATATACCTGTAAAAAAGCATGAACACCTGGAGAAAAAAGTATTGGTTTAATCATCAGTTAATCAGTAAATAAAACTTGTTGTTCAAGTATTCACTAGAAGCCTCCCGCGTCATACTCCTTTTCCTCTGCTTTGCAACTTCAACTTTCTGCTCGCCGTCTTCCTTTGCTTTCCCGTACCTTCTAGAATCTGTTTTTCCTTCTTCTCAGGATGACGACAGATATTCGACCGTCTCACGCTTGCTCAGATGTGGCTGGGCACGCCTACTTGTGCAACTTGTACAGGGCTGCTGTACCCGCGGCCTGTACAAGTTGCACAAGTAGGCGGCCTAGTGGTCAGCGTTCGTGACTGCCACGGAGGAGACCCCAGGTTCGATCCCAACAGGTACGAACGCTCGAACCACTAAATATCCGCCGTGCGTCGGATGGGCACGCTAAGCCGTCGGACCCCGGGTACTGGCCCCCCGGTAATAAATAAGGGAGTCTTTCTCCATCTTTCTACCTCGCTTCCGTGACACTTTCTTTTTGGGAACTCTAGCCCAAATCTCCCAGCTTCCTATTTCTAAGGGTTGTTTAAGACCTGGAGTCAGACACTCCCTTCCTAAAGTCCTGTACATCTGATCTGATCTGTGCAACTTGTACGCCTAACTTCGAACATTTTTTTCGTCTACAAATTATTTTCTGTTTATCAAGTGTCGTATACCATTCGATTTAGCAAACTCTGTAGAAAAACAAATTGAAATAAAAAAAAATTACCTTATTAATTTTTTTTCAGAACTGGTCCCCTTAAGCTGAGGTTTCGTTCGTGCAGGCGACTGGCAAAACTAATCAGTATCAAAACAACTATGATACCAGATGTCGCTGCCCAGGTGCTTTACGAAATCCAAGTTGACGATATCTCTTTCCTGGAAACACTCTTCATGACAGTTACGTAACAGAAAACTGTTGCTACTTGTGAAGAGAGGACAAAAAACACTGGCAATTCTGTCACTGAATTCAGGGTACAGATATGGTGCTGGAGAGATTTGTAAATCTGCAATATAGTGAGGTAATTGTCGGTTGAGAATGTGTTGCGTCTTTCTGATTTTACGTGTCTTTCCAAAACATTAATGATTTTGATCGTTTCTTCGCACAAAGCAGGTATCAGTAATTGTACTGTACATAGGCGTTCGATACAAAGTTGATGCAATAATCCGAGTTGATAAACAGAAACATGCCTACGTATTTAAGGCCTATTGCGGTGTCTATGCCAAATGTAAAATCTTGTAACTGTAATGAAGCTCTTGCTTCGAAGATGTTTTCTTATACCGAAACCCCCATAGCAATGATAAATGGGGAAATAAACGCTAAATTTGTATCAATTCTTATCCATCGCGTTGGAGAAAGCCAAGCGTAACCTGATAAATATAACGTGCGTTTCTTCAGCAAATGAAGTTCATCAATTGTTCTTTTATACGCAGTGACTCTAAATTTTAACGAAATTCAAGTGGCACATGAGGAAAAGAATATGAAAAAAATTGATAGGAAAGCTGCCGGTGAAGCCTTGTTTTTGAAGAAATAAAAAAACTGACGCTACAGATAGGTACCATATCACTAGTAAAATCTTATTTCAATCCAACGCCTCCTTCTTGGTGCTCAGATTTTTATGACAATGAGTGTATCTTTAAAAAAGGAGAAATTTACTTTTTTTATAGTAGTAGTATTTCACAAAAAAAAAAAAAAAAAAACCCTCCTGAACATAAAATTTACTCTTGATAGCTAGCTATACAATAGCTTTCGTCTGAAGTTGCGCAAAGACTGATACGTGGACATCGTATAATCATCTGTAAGTATAATCATCATAAGTGAAGTACCTGTTTTCTTACAGTAACACAATATATAATAAATAGCTGGTGCGACAAATAGGGGAGAGGATAAGAAATATCCTGTGCCACAATAGACAAAATTCATGAGATTTGCTATCCACAATATTCGATCTCGCTACGGAACTTCAAAATTTGACAGACGATTGAAATTTAAAAGTTTAATCAAACCTCAAGTATTCTAACCAATCGCTCCTGTTACCGGTAATTTTTCGTCATACGGATACGGAAAAAGTGAGAACGGAGTTTTCCCGTTAATATACGAAAGGAATTGCGGAAAGGTTTTCGAAAATGCAGAATTTTCCGTTAATACATCTCTAAAACGGTAATTCATCATCAGTATAAGAAAGAAACTGCGGAAAGGTTTCTGAAAATTCAGAATTTTCCCGTGGTACGAAAAATCCGTGAAATTCAGGTTTGTTTCAGTCATTTCACGGAAAAGGTATCAGAAATATGATTCGTTAATTCACGAAAGAAATGACGGAAAGTGGCTCGTGAATTTCAGCAAATGTTTTACAGTGCAGCACGGAGAAAGACGTAGTTCTACGTCAAAAAAGGATTAGTGTCAGTCGTCCTCTCCAATGACCGCTTGAATATCAAAACTAAGGAAACAGCAATGCTTCGTGTTCAAGTGTTTCAGCCGTGTTCGGTCCACTTTTTAGACACCGAATCGTTCTAGCTGATTTTAGCCTATTTTGCTTACACTATAACGAAGTAAATTTCTCCGTCATTTCTGTCCACGCCAGGATTCGAACCCGGATCCCCTCATTCCGGAATAAGTTGCTCTACCAATTGAGCTACGCGGACGTTTGTTCTGACTCCTATCTGCCTTTATGTCGTGTGCGTCCTTCTGGCAGGTACGTCACATCTCCTGTTACGTTACATCATCTCCCCCTTATTTTTTTTTTTTTTTTTTTTTTCGAAGTGCTGGAGATGGGGTTCTCTGAGTTTTCCTATCTCGCGGTGTGGAAAGAACATCACACCAATGCGAGATTTTGAACGGTCGGGTCATCCGGATAGTTCGGGCGCCATTATAACGAAGTAAATTTCTCCGTCATTTCTGTCCACGCCAGGATTCGAACCCGGATCCCCTCATTCCGGAATAAGTCACTCTACCAATTGAGCTACGCGGACGTTTGTTCTTTTATTCTATCTGCCTTTATGTCGTGTGCGTCCTTCTGGCAGGTACGCCACATCTCCTTGTACGTTACAACACAAGTAAAACCGTTCCAGATCTGGTCAATTTAATTGGGTATATAATGCGTTGCTTTACCTTTGACCTTCCGTGCCAGCAGCGATTTCCCTTGCCATTCGTGTGACTAAATTTTGGTGAAAATAATAGCCCACTTATATCTTGAATTGCGTCTTGCAATCCAAGCCCTTTAGATGGCAGCAAATCTAGTGCACGCCTGATTTCGCGTTGCATTTCGTCCTCCCAATAATCTATGGGATCGAGCTCTGAATACTCAGTTGGCCAACAAAGAGAATGTGTGTGAGGGAACAATCTCGGTCTTGTTTCCGAAACCACTCCGGAGCGATAGGACCATTGTCACATAATTCGTTTTCCTGCTGGCGATATATCAATCGATCGGGCTAGGCGCTACGTATACACCTATCTAATCAGCAGTACGGATGTATCTAGACAGTACGGATGTACGTATAGGCAGTACATCCGTATCTAGGCAGTACGAATGTACGTATCTAATGAACAATGATAAGGAAGAATGTTTGTGTAGCAGGTAAAAGTGCACTCGAATGAAAAGGCCTGAAGACTCCATTAAGACAAGGAGGCTCTCATCAATATTCTGACACTGACAACCTGGGAAGTGATAAGAATACAAATGCATGCAAGGCCCCATGCCATTGTTTTCAAATTATCACCCCTTCATTGGGATGGGACAGCTGACAACGCGGTTCACCAGACCTTATAACATTCCACCCAGGGCCGGCGTAAGGCATATGCAAAGTATGCCACTGCACAGGGCGGCGCTCTGACGGGGGTGGCAATCTTTTTTTTCTTTTTTTCAGCAGCGGAGAAGCGTAAAAAGGAGAAAGCAACCTATCCTATTTCTAAAGGACATCTTTCATCCAATATTAAAAACGTGCAAAAGAAAAGGGATGGGTTGTTTATCCTATTGGTGCTGCTTGCATGAAAAGAAGCGATAGAATCATGCGCTTGTCCACAGCGGCACGCCGTCATGGGCGTGATGAAATGGGGGGGGGGGGAGCAGTTCACTTATGAAGATGATGAGCCTATTGAAGATCTAACGATGCGTTATAAGGTTGAATTTTACTTCCACCTTTTAGACATTTTAATTACATCTTTGGAAGAAAGATTTATGCAGTTGAAATCTCATTGTGATGCCTTTGATTTTCTTTATAATGTAAGCAAGCTCCAAGACATGGCCACTGATCTGCTGAGTGAAAAATTCTCTAACCTTTCCAATGGTTTACAGAACAAAGATTCAAAAGTCATAAATTTTGATGAGTTAAAAGACAAACTGAAAGTGCTCTCGACTTTAGTGGAGCCTGGTTTTGGTCCGATAGAAATTTTAAAATTCATTAACCAACACAATTTTGCTCCAAATGTAAGTGTGGCACTCCGTATCCTACTGACCACCTATAACTGTAGCTAGTGGGGAGAGAACAGATCCCATTTAAGTAGACAGGGGGCCCGGGGGCTGGACAGTATTTTGGGCCCAGTATTAGTGGCACATCTAGGATTTCATTATGGGTCGCAAAATAAAAATGCTTAGGAGAAAACATTCCCAAAATATGATGAAGAAGCAATAAAAATACCCAGCTATATTGAAGTGTGTATCCCATAATTCATGGACAAATCAGTGCTAGAAGAAATTGTAAAAATGAATACCAGTTCAGTTTTGCTTTAATCCCCCCCCCCCCACCGGTGTTCAGCTTGTTAAAATTATATCGAAATAGCGGGCAAAATAATATGATCCAAATATCATGATTCAAACGAATTCTTAGTGTATAAAAATTTCCCCCAATTACAGAGGTGTAAAAAAAAAAAAAAAAAAAAAAAAAAAAAACTAATGCTTTCGAAAGATTTGAGGATGGACTGGGGGCGACTATGCTTTTTCTGGACTCCTAAAAAAGCGGAAAGAAATAGGAAACATTTTTTTACAAGGCAGTTTCTCATAGTTTTCGCTGTGCTTTCTACAAAAAACCTGTAGAACTCTGTCAAGCATCCTGCATAATTCTAGGGTCCCGTGAAAATGCGGGGCCTGGTGCTGTAGCCCACCTAGCCACCTCTTAAATGGGCTCTGGGAGTGAATTTTCTCCAAACTTAAGCTTATCAAGACCTTAGACATGGTCTAAGATCAAGACATACTTGCGGTCAACTATGTCACAGAGCCGTTTGAGTGGACTGGCAATGATTTCAATGAACATCAATGGACCTTATTCACCGCGCGTTGCATCATGGGAAAACTTTTCCATGTCTGCGGACCAGCAGTGGTTTGTTTACATGCATTTTCCCATTGCTTAACAAGGCGTTGCGTTTAAGGGATTCAAGAAAATCGCGAGTTTCGTAAATTTATTAACGACATGCCAAACTTTTTCTCATCGTACGGTTGTGCTATTAGATCCTATCACCAAAAATAAGCAGAAGAAATTTAATTTCAAAAAAAAAAAGTGTGAAAAAGGGAAACCGAATTGCATATCTAGATCGGTAAGTTGCGAATTAACTTCTACGTTCTTTCCCAAAAGAGCGAAACATGTCTACAAGTTTTCTTTTATTTAATGTTAAGCATTCATTTTATTTTTTAGAAGATAGCCTAGCGGGCGACAATAGGAAGTTTTTAGTTGTTTTTTGGACACCAGTTTGTTTCTATATTACCTGTTTGTCTGGACTCCTAAATATTTCGTGTTTAAAAAAAAATCCAGGTTTATGTTTCACCAATGTCTGACAATAAGAATGTGAAATTTAACATACCGTGTCTGAGAAATGCTTCATTAAAAATTTCACCGTGACTAATGGTGGTATTGCCCTGCATCATTTGAAATAAACACCAAGCACAAAATTGTCTTGGTATATTTTTGCAACCTTGATTTGTTCTAAAATATTAATTTCATCTTCTTCGCCCTGTAGCTCTATTAATTTGTTGGCATACTCCAAGGCGGTAAAATTTTAAAAATTGGCTGACAGTAAGGTGTGATCTAATAGCGACAACGTTGAATCAGTAGCCATGTTGGTCCGCAGAAATCCACTTCTGACGTCGCAAGAATAAGGTCCATTGGCTAAAAAATTAGACTCCACTGAAGCAGTCAAAGAATTTGCAAGATTTAAAGCCAGTAAAAAAGTTATTTGTATTTGAACTATCGTTGCATTACTTTCTTCTTCTCCTGTTTAAACAAAATTATCAATTATTTTGGCGGAATTTATTGATTACGAAATTCTGGGATGTAATGAAAATGTAGTTGTTTTTTTTCATCATATCACAGAATTTTATTGGTAGGTTTAATTTGAAATGTATGAAAAGTTCAATAAATCCGTTTATTAACCAGCGGGTTCATAAATTTCTATTTTATTCTAACTTTTGTCTTGTCTCATTTAGAATACTTAGTACTCGACAGCAAGCAGGATCTTAGCAGCTAAAGGAATAAATATGGAAATAACTTCCTCATTAATCCAAGAATAACTTTATATACAATATCGTTTTGGGTTGTGACAATGTTTTTCTCCAATATTTGAACTTCGTCTGCTTCGTGTAATAATTGTAAAATTTTTGGGAAATGTAAACTTTATTTATGAAGGAAAAATACACTCATCATAAAAAAAATAGTTGCATCCAGAAGGACGCGTCGGATTGCAATGCTATTCGAGAGGAAGTAAAGCACCGCCGCGGTGGCGCAGTGGTCTAAGCCATGGTTTATGACCATTCGTCCGTGGAAAGTCTGGGTTCAAATCCCGGTGAGGCATGGATGTTGTGTTTGTCTTACGGCACTGGATCTCTCCCTTCCCTGGAACCAGTGATCCTAAATTAGGGACGGGCGACTGTTTTTTTTTTTTTTTTTTTTTGAATGGAGGTTTAACGA
Organism: Macrothele yani; assembly: GCA_039090855.1. Classification (NCBI taxonomy): domain Eukaryota; kingdom Metazoa; phylum Arthropoda; class Arachnida; order Araneae; family Macrothelidae; genus Macrothele; species Macrothele yani. The sequence goes on along the minus strand of CM077002.1, from coordinate 179,528,954 downwards.
CCACCGTGAGCAACTCAATGGGCTATAAGCAGTCGCCCGTCCCTAATTTAGGGTCACTGGTTCCAGGGAAGGGAGAGAGCCAGTGCCGTAAGACAAACACAACACCCATGCCTGACCGGGATTCGAACCCGGACCCCTTACGGACGAATGATCAGAGGCCAACGCCTTAGACCACTGCGCCACCGGGGCGGCCGGGCGACTGTTTATAGCCCATCAAGTTGCTCACGGTGGTTGTTAAACCTTCAATAAAAAAAAACAAAATAGAAGTAAAGGTTACAAGGAACAATAAATTATTAAACATTGAGACTTATATGGGCAATATTTGTTGAGCTACACGTCAATAAGTAGTGTCTCTCAGTATGGCGTCGGGCCGCCATGTTTGCTCACACAGCACACCAGACGTCTCGGCATGGATTTTCACAGGTTCCTAATGGTGTCCTGTGGTAAGCCATCCCATGCCGCTTGAATCTTCTCACACAGTTCCTGTAGATTTTACGGTAGTGGTGGAGTGTGGATAGCGCGTCCAATAGCATTCCACACATTTTCAATCGACGATAAGTCTGACGATGCGGCTGGCCATGGCAGACTGTCAGTGCCTTGAAGGCAAGCTCTCGAGACAGCAGCAGTATGCGTACGAGATTTGTTCTATTGGAAAATTGCACCGGAGTGAACGTTCAGAAAAGGTAGGGCCACTGGTTGCAGGACCTCATTAACGTAACGTTGGTCTGTCAATGTGCCTGTAATGAACACCAAAGGTGATCTGGCATTGTAGGCAATTACACCCCACACCATGACAACAGGCCTTCTGGACGTGTGACGCTCGACAACAAAATCGTTAATCTTGGCGCTGACCACAGTGCCTCGACACACGGATTCGCTGGTCATCTCCTCCAAGACAAAAGAAGGACTAGTCACTGAAGATCACCCGCTACCATTCCGAGTGGCTCTATGACAGTCTGGCACGACAACATTGCAGTCTTTGGTGACGGTGCAATGGTATTAAAGGCAGTCGTCGTAACATTCTGCGTGCGTGTAGTCCTACGTCGTGCATCCGTCTCCCAATGGTGCTGGAACTAACCAGACGATGCATGGAGGGCACCACTGCTCGCTGAATATCCCCAATCGTGGCTGTTGGGTCACTTCGCGCAAGTCGGACAACCCGTCGGTCCTCTCTCTCAGTGTTTCGTCTAGGTCTCCCAGACCCTTCCTATCGCTGCGGCGTGCCCTGTTCTATCCACTGCCGTCAACAGCGTGTTATGGTGAAATCCGCACGACCGGTATCACGCGCAATACGGTGATAAGACTATACCGCTTCCCGGAGCACGAGGACATGGCCCCTCTCAAACTGCAACTGCTCGAATTGCTTCCGAACTTTTCTCCAAGGCATACGTCACTTGTTAAGGATGCAACCAACACAACAGCACGAGTCAAAAAAGCAAGCGCGTGCAACGGGACGACCTTATATAGCCGGTCAGTCACAGCGCTACGACCCCTGGTTGGTGGCATCACATGCGCGGCCGAGCATGATACTTGAATGATTTGCATATCTCACGATGTCAAATCCGCCCGCCAAGTTTCATTCCTGTCGGTTGTTTCCTTCTGGGTGCAACTATTTTTTTGACAGTGAGTGTATTTAAGACATTTGGTATTGAAATGTGAAGCAGAGAGGGAAGGAAAAAGGGTGAAACCCATGTTTGATTATGAGCTAAGAAATATTTGCCATAAAAAATAATAAGAACAGCGAATTAATGACAATGTTACGGCAATTAGAGGGGGAAGGGGCGGCAAAGTGAAAGTCGCACAGGGCGGAACTTTGGCTAGCGCCTGTCCTGATTCCACCAATCATTTAAGTTCCACCTTTGTTGCCCATGAGCTTAGTGGAGATGTTTTGTTTTAATCACTGCACACATCAGGGGTGAATCAGAAGATCTGCCGCCGTCATGAAGACGGTGTAATTTATGGTGCACCTTGCTTTGAGATTAGCTTTACACTGTTAAAAATTTGGTGAAAGGTTGCACCAAAACATGTAGTAAGTAAGGAAAAAATTAGCTGCAACCATAACTTGGGGCAACCTTTATACCTAGGTATGGTTCAACCTTTACGACAAATTATGGTTCAACCTAACACCAAATTTTGGTTCAACCTTCACCAAAATTTGCCGTTACGTTGAACCAAATTATGGTTCAACTTAATACAAAATTTTGGTTCACCCTACACCGAATTATGGTTCAACCTAATGCCGAATTTTTTTTTTTTTTTTCATTTGATATGCTCTTCATTTACAGCTCATTTTATATAAATAAGGATCAGTACATGTTCAGTTCAACCTCACAACATGTACTGATCCTTATTTATATAAAATGGGCTGTAAATAAAGATCATATCAAATGATTTATTAGGTGCAAGTAAGCTACTGTCAAATATAAAATCAAATACTATTATATTTAAAATAAACAGGTATATTTAGGTGTAAGTATGCCAGCATTCATTTTTAGTGTGACCTTTCGTATTGCAATATGTGCAATAATTAGCAATTGAGCAATCATTGCACATAATTTTGATTGAGTTTTCATTGATAATTTCATTGCAATCATTTTGATTGAGCAATCGAAATATTAAAAAATCCGTAAAAAAGTGATTGGAAATTCGAGTGGCTTGCTGGGCCTGTAGCAGATTTATTTCTAATTTTAACACTGCAAATAGGTCATTGCTTGCAATTTCTTGAGGGGATGGGGGAGTTTGCCAGATTGCAGTCGAAAAATATTGGAATACAGGTATTTGAGAAATTGTTTAAAGAATTATGTAATAAGTTTAGGCTATAAAAGAACTATTGCAATCATAAGATTTGAAAAAAATAAACAAAAAGACTAAACTGTGGGCATACCTTTTCTAATAACAAATAAGGCTTAGGGTTTGTGATCAACCGTTCTGTATAAGTGCTTGAAATAAACTTAAAACATCACATTTTAAAACATGCAAGGGTCACTTAAAAATAACATAGTTTAACAAGTAAACTTACCCTTACACACTGTTAAAAATTTCGTCTTTAGATTACGAGCAGCGCCCGGCAGCTAGGGGTCCAACCATTGCCCGTTTTTGTGAAAGCCAGTAAAATTAAGATCTCAACCGTAAATACTAAGCCCGTAATTTGAAGGGCAATGTTCATAAAAATAAAATTTGACCGTTTTCAGTTAAGCCGTAATTTGAAGAGCAATTCCTTAAAAATACAGTTTGACTGAATTCAGCTAAGACTGAATTTCACAGGCTTAATTAACTGAATACAGTTTTCAGTTAAGTTGTAATCTGAAATTAAAAAGTTTGACCTTGCTCATTTGAATTTCAGAGCAATCCCTGTATTTATAGTTTGACCATATTCAGCCTCATGGCAAGTAGTCACACTACTTTTACAGTAAATGCACATTTTTTTGTGAAAGAGTGTGCAGGTAAATGCATGTTTTTTGTGGAAGTGTGTGAGTGTGAAACTGTTTGATGCTTGGTTCATTACCAATCAAATCAGTTTTAAATGTGAGTAATGATATTTTCATATCTTAAAATGAGGTTTATTACAATTTGATAAATAATGACATCAGTTACACAGAGATTTGTTTGACATTAGGCTTTACGAACTCTGTACACAGTTGGTTGAACAATACATTGTTCCTTTTAGACATTTTAATTTGCACATGTACTAATACAGTATTTGCATAAATGAATACAAAGGACAATTATGTAGTAAAGGCACATACAGGCATATTCTTATATTTACACGTTATGTTCATGACAAACATATCTACGAACTGGTATCCGAGTACATTGCATCTATAGGGTATTCAATCCACAATGGTGTTTAAGTTGGTTTTTCATTAAGGTTTTGACTAGTACTACATTTCCCATAGGGTTGAGTGAGGCTTTTCTTGTTTTCACATTCACTACCTTGTGCGCTATTTCATTTTACATTCTACTGAGCACTGTGTTGTCAGTGTTTCCTCAACTTTTACGGTCGTTTCTTATTTCTAATTTTTGGATATTTACCTACTTTTCACATTTTTAGTAAAATTATGTCAGAAACTGGAAGTGCTGCTTTTGAAAGATCATATTGCTTCCCCAAAATAAAGGTATCAGAAAGAAAAAAAAACTTGAATAGAAGTGGAAGCTTGAACTTGATGGGCCATCATTTCAAATCTCAGACCCCCACCCAGAGAAGAAACGCTTGCTTAGACCCTGATTCTGAATGAATCATTCTAGAACATTAACGGATATCATCAATATTTCTAAAATATTAAATTTTCCTGTATGGGATGTTTTAGAAATGACTTCAGTGATTGAGGTGGTCCTTCCCTTGGTGTGTTGCCACAAGGAAACCATTTCGGAACACAAAAACCTTTTGGAATGCTATTAAATAGTTGTATTTATAATATCTTGGGAATACCTGAAGATAGTGAAACAATTTTTCATTGATGTACAAATCAGGTGTTTAGTGACAATGGGAAAAAAACAAAAAAAAAACTTCGATGAAAGGAACATGGCAGAATCCCTAATTTTCTCAAAAAACAATTTCATCGTATAATTTTGTACCAATTTGTGCACTATCATCTTAAAACAGAAATGCAAAACATGTAAAAAAATTCCTGTCTTTTAACTTAAAAAGAATTGGCTTCTGATTTATCTTAAAATATAAATTTTCCTGGGCATTCAAGTTTTGCTATCTGGGTACGTAAATAATTTGTGTACATACCCAGCTGGGCATGTGATATTTCAGATATTTTTCAAGTCCTGTTTAAAGTGACACAGGTAAAGATTTCACTCACAGAAATTTAGAACGCAATCGATTTTTTTATTTAACATTAATTACATTTACAAAGAAAAGAAACTGTACATGATATAGTTTCCTGTCATTTTCATGGCCAGCTTTTACAAGATTCAGTAAAAAAAAAAAAAGTAACATTAGAAGCTCGTTATAACAAAATTCAAGGGGGACAGAAAAAACATTCTGCAGCAATATAATTTCCTTAAAACATTACAAAATTTTCATTGAAAAGTTAGTATGTACTACAGAAATTTTCGTTACGCATAAGATTGCAATGCTGTAATTGCAAAATAGTGCCCATAGAGACAAGCAAAGGTAATTTTTTTTGTAATGGGAAGTTTTTGCTAAAGTAGTAATAAAGAAATAAATGTTTTAATTAATCTATACGCATGAAATTGTGTACTGTACATATTTTTACTTATATATCATGCTCGAGATGCCCGGGGCATGTGAATCATTGGCCTAGGCTGGTAAACAAAAAATCTAGTTGCCCAGACTGGGCAATTAAATTTTAAAATAAAGTTCAGAATATAATTTTCTACTACGAGAAAAAAGTACAGTCATCTCATGTCATGCTGCTTTTCACTGCCAATCACTAGAAGTTTTACTTTTGCTACGGAGTGCCAAGCACAGAAGAATATCCCTTTTTTAATTACACTGGTGGAAAGTGAAAAAAGAACACCAAGAAAGAATTGGCGGACGATCATGAAATTTACATATGTTAATGGGGTCGAGTTTACGTAGGTGTGGTGTTAATTTCGGGACCAACCGGTGAGCGCTTACGCCACAGCATGGCATAATATGCAAATTATCGTCGGTGGTATTTAAGGAGTACGGCGAAGTGAATGTAATCAGTCGTCGGCGTACGGACACGTGCGAAGACCCTGAGGAAGCTGCAATGCCTGGACATGGAAGACATGTACGATTTCAGCAATTATCGGACTTTGAGCGAGGTCGTCTAGTCGGACTCCGTGAGGCCGGGTGGTCGTATCGTCGTATTGCGGAGTGAATTGGACGGGAAGTATCGGTGGTGGTACGATGGTGGCGTAGATGGTCCGAGGAACATTCCCACACGAGAAGACGTGGAACCGGGAGTCACAGACGGACTGATGAGCGGACCGATCGACGCATAAGAAGAGCGGCGTTGTCAAGCAGAACATTCACTGCGACGAAAATCCGAGCTGCCGTTGCACCCTAGGTGACTGTGCGAACAATCCGCAACCGTCTACTGGATGCAGGACTACGTGCACGTGTGCCTTTGGCATGTGTACCTCTGACTCCAGCTCACCGTCAGGAACGGCTGCAGTGGTGTCGCCAAGGTCTGCACAGGAGAACGCAATGGCGATCTGTCGTGTTTAGCGATGAAAGCAGATTCTGCTTGGGAGCCTCCGATAGCCGTATGCGTGTTCGCAGACGCACAGCAGAGCGTCTCCACCCTTCTTGCATCCGCCAGCGACACACAGGGTCTACACCTGGTCTCCTGGTGTGGGGAGCGCTCAGCTATCACTCTCGCACACAACTAGTGTTTGTACCGGGTACGTTAAACAGCACCTTCTACATCAACAACATCATTCAGCCCGTTGTTGTGCCATTTGTAAGGTCGGTCCATCGTGTTTTCCAGCAAGATAACGCACGCCCACACACGGCACGTGCAACGCAACATGCACTTCAGGGTGTGAGACAACTTCCATGGTCTGCACGTTCACCGGATTTGTCCCCCATTGAGCACGTGTGGGATTTTATGGGACAAAGACTTATCCGGTCACCACGGCCAGCCACGACCATCCCCGATTTATGCGTCCAGGTGGAGGATGCTTGGAACTCAATACCCCAAACTTACATCCAACATCTGTACGACAGACTCCATGCCAGAATTGCACAGTGTGACGCAGTTCATGGCGGTTCAACCTCGTACTAACCATGTTACATGGAAATGCTATTTTTCAGTTTACCAGCAAATATAGCTGTATTTTGCCATAATGTTTTGATCACGTTATCCTCTGTATTCCGTTATTATGCTGTATAAATTTCGTTGGTATCAAACGTCTCCTTCTTGGTGTTCTTTTTTCACTTTCCGGCAGTGTATATTATGCTCTAGGTACAGAAATTGGAAGCATATATAATTTTGCTTCAAATGTTGTTTAAAACCAGTGACTGAATGCATGCCTCTGATGGAACTAGCAGCCTGTCTTTATTGACGATGGATGAAAACTTCCACAAAAGGAACATGGCATGGCAGATTACTACATTTCTCAAATACTAATCTCAGCATCATCAGGCACTTTATGCACTGAACATTTTTAGTATATACCCTTAAAACGAAAATGCAAAATATGTAAAAAAAGTGAGGGTTCTGATTTGTTATCTTAAAAGATAAATTTTCCGTGGCACACACATACAACCAGCTTTACCTAATAATATATATGTCCCGGGCATCTCAGGAACGGTATTTTTCAAGCCCTGATTATTAACAATTCCTAAGCGATTTTTGCAGTGCTTAGCCTCAGTCCTATGGATATAAATAGCTACAACTTTGAGAATCTATATACTAATCTTCCCCTTTTGGTTATATAGTATTTTAAGAAGAGTGATATATAGTTATTTTAAAGCTACCAGTGTGTGTATACATATTGAGGAAACACGATGCTGTCACCCTCTTGCTAGTAAACGAACCACCGCTTGGTAGGGCATCAGTGCACTCATATTGATGGTAAAATGATATCACTAAGGATAAACATCATGAAAAAGAAGGTTCATAGTGGGGTGGCCAATGCATGGGTCATCATCACCGAGATGGTGGAGTTCATGCAAATGGCGAAATAAAAATCAAAGAGGAACAGATTCATATCTCGCTGAATTCATGTGGAGATTTCGGTGCTGGTTTTTTTTTTTTTTTTTTTTTGCAGCCTTTTCAACATGGTATTTATCAGCTAAATCACCATTTCTTATACGTCAGCATCATTTCTATTTTAACTAAAGCAATTACATTATTAATCGTTCTTACATAGTTTTGTAGTTTTTCACTTAGTATTTGCTCTTTAGCGTCTAGTTATATTTCAGTGTTGGGTTTTTTTAATTTTTGCAGCCTTTTCTACATGGTATTTATCACCCAAATCTCTGTTTCTTGTATTTCAGGATCATTTCTATTTTTAAGTAGAGCGATCGTGTTATTTACCGCTTGCATTATTTATTTTAAGGTTTTTCTTGCTCCATGCTACCTCCAGTGGGGGGTGGGGGTGGGGGGTGGGGGTGGGGGGGGGGTGAGACTGTTTTTGGACCAAAAATGTAGTGTATGATCACCTTCATCTTTTAGCGGTATTTAGGTAACCATTCGTTTTTTCCAGGAGATTGAGAACCACACCAGCACCTTGGATCCCTTGATCTCATTTTCAAGGCTTTTTACTTCGAAGGGCCCCCTCAAGGAGTTTATTTGGGGGTGTTGAGGCTTTTCTTGCACAAAAAATGTAGTGTATGATCTCTTTCACCTTTTGGTAGTATTTAGGTCTCCTTAGTCCTTTTGTTTCATTTTCAGGAGTTAGAGCATACAAGGACCTCGAATCACTTGATCTCAATCTCAAGGCTTTTCCCTCCAGAAGTTTATTGGGCGGCGGGGACATTTTTTTTTTTTGGACCTAAAGAGCAGAGTATGATCTCCTTCACATATTTTGTTAACCAAGCAAAATAGCATTTCAAGTCTGTCTCCACAACAATCTGCAAAATAGCTTGCCACTGTAACTGCAACACACTAGTATGGAAACATTGTCAATCTGAAAATAAAACAGAAATTCTACCATCCTAAGAAGGGATACCGACTTTGGTTAACGTGTACTTTAGCGTTCTAAATTATTTTGTCGGAAAAATTTAACTGTGTGGGAAAAGTGCGACGTACAATTTTTTAAGCATGCAAAATAATGGGGAAAGGTACGAAAAAATAGAATTTTTAGATAAAAGGAATGAATTTTTCCGAAGTATTTACCTGTCAGTACGATGGTTTGCAGCAGTTCGTGCTGGGGGTGAAGCGATGCTAACGGACACGAAGTCAAGGTTCCGTGCGTCGGAAGGGAGTAACAGTTGGTAGTGAATGCACGGAAGAATACAAGTGTGGCGGATATTTTTCGGAGGAGTGTGATGCATCGTGTAATTGTAAGCAAGTAGAAAGAAGTAGTTCAGATGTTTTATTAATTTTTGAGAAAGAAATGTGTGAAATGTCATTATTAGTTTCACGATGTTTCCGAATGCAAAGAAATAAAGAAATGTAAATGTTTTCATGCACCACAGAAGTGCCCAGTATGAACTTTAGGTTCCGGTTGAATGGCAAGTTTTGATTATGGTTTTGAAGATGTACAGGGTAGTAGATTTGTTCAACCAATTCATTTGTGTTTGTGCTTTTATTCCGTACATCGTAGCTCACATTTCCCTCCTGAAACGGGTCTTTTTGAAAATGAAGGAGTTTCTTTAATTCAAAAATCGTAGTATGGCAGGGAGCCCAAGAGCTTGTTGTCATATTGTGCTGGAAAATGAAATTTTAAGCATTAACGAAATCCGAAATGAAGTAAGGAGACTCATGAGTTTGGAAAGAGCCACTAACGCTGTTGAAAAAGCTACTAACACCATTAACAATGCTGCGTAAAGCGGACCTCTTTCCGTCAATGTATTCCTACAAGACACTTGTAAGACTACGTACAGCTCAATCACTTCCTGTTGTATTCTTCCGCCTGTAACTTGCCCTTCTCAACGAAACTTCCATTCACCGGCTTACACCTTGACGCTGTCGCCGCTCTGTTGTCCTAGGCCTACCGTACGTGCTCTTCCAAACCATCGCACTCCCAGGTAAATATTTCAATGAAATTATTTCCTGTTCTCTACAAATACTATATTTTTGTGTCCTTCCCCATTATTTTGCATGCTTAAAAAATTGTATGTCGCACTTTTCCCACACAGTTAAAGTTTTCCGTTGAAATAATTTAGGACGCTAAGGTAGACATTTACCCAGACTTTACTCATCAATACGAATCCCATGATTTGGTGGAAAGGAATTTCTAAATTTAATGGCTTTACAACTGAGCCTGCCTCTGAACTAGCAATACTCTTGCTGCCAAGTCCTGCCAGCTCAGCTTCAGTTGAAAGCTTTTTCTATGGATTTATAGACTCTAAGCTCAGGAATTATTTAGGTGTCAACAAATGTGACTATCGGATGCTACGAGGGGAAAATGAACCAGACTACTGGTTCTGCAATTCATTGGCAGTTGCACAATTTTAGATCAATGAAATCAATTCTGTACAAAACAAAAATCTTAACGAATAAAATTTTTTGACACTTTTCCACTCTTAATAATTGTAATAAAATAATTATAAAAATAAAGATGAATATTGCAGTTTGCTTGAAGGCAAGTTTCTTACTATTTTATATATCTATTAATGCTTACATATTGTTTAAAAGCATGTTATGCTTCTGACAGTTTTTCACGGTTTAAACCAGTTTTAAATGCTCATGTTAAAATCACTAAGACCCCAACCCTGGTTTGCCGTCTCAAAAGTGGGCCAAATAATGCTGAAACCATTGGGCCTGCATATCAGAAAGAGTTTATCTTAAGCGATCATTTAGGGGGATGATTAGGAGGCATTTGTTATTAGCCTTGTTATTCAAAGTACTCATTAGGAGGATAAAATAGACAACAGTTCTCTTTGACTGATTGCCTGCTGAAAGGGCTACGAACCTAATATAGAAAATGTTTTGAGTCGCATGTTTCTATAGATAACTCCAAATATTGATGAACTTTGCAAAGCTCATACATCTCATTGATACTAAATGAGACTTTATCAGTTTTATTTGATTTTTCTAGCCATTCATGCAATTTCTGAAACATCAATGTATGCAATTTTTGCAAATATACATGTGTGTATTTGTATTTTTTATACCCACATACATACACACATAAATGCAGTGGAATAAACTTTTCATTTAGTAATAAGGTATCTCCCTAATACACAAGAGGACGCAGTTTTTTCAGCTAAAATATTCCCAAGGGGTACTTTAAGAAAAACATTTTGAGAACCACTGTTATAGACACAATGTACTCAGATGCCAGTTCATAAGCTGGTTTTACTATTTCCTCTTCATTAATATAACATAAATAAAAGAATATGTCAGTACATATCTATACTCCATAGCTAGCCTTTGTATTCAACCGTGCAAATCATTGGCGCACCCACGGAGGGGGCTAAAGCCCACTCCAAGGAGCTTAAGAACGATGTACGTCACAAATTAAACATTCAAAATTATTATTTTACATATTCAAAAAATTACATAGTGTATGACATGGTGTCTTCTTCCCAAAGCCCCAAAGAGATTAAACGCAACGTATGTCACAAATTAAACATTAAAAAATATTACAGGGTGTTTCAGAAAATTTGATATCATTTGAGATGTAAATATCTGAGTAACTAAATAGTCTACGCAAATAAAACTAAAAGGCTTGATATTGAGCAAAATAAGATTCATCAAAATTTCAATGAGAAATTCAAAGGTATGTGGATTTTACGAACGATTTCAAAAGTACATGCATGAAAAACTACCGAAATGACACAATAATTATTTTAACTCCAATGTTAAAATATTTAATATATACATTTAAAAAGATGATATAATAAAATATGTACACACGAGATCTTTCGGTACCCCAAAAAAAAGGATTCATGTACCTGTTGTACCGGAACACTCGGGAACAGAGATACAACATCTAAGGAAAGCATGGTAAAAGGTTGAGTTATTAATGAGAGGTCGAAAATATTGAGCTGAGGCTTTTTCCAGTGGGCGGGTGGGATGCTATGCTGAGCAGCAACTAATAATCTAAGGGTGTGTCCAGTCTTATGTAACTTTAGTTTTCCAAATAATTCTGGGACTCTGGGTCCTGATGGGTTAAACAATTTTGAAGTAATGGAAGTGGGAAGTAGTGAATGATTTTTTTAATCTGTTAACAGCTGTAATTGTAGCAGGGACTGGGTCTTTATGGATAACACAATGTGGTAGGGATTCAATAGAAAGTTTCATTTTGTCAAATGAGTTGAATTCACTGGTAACCGAGATAAAACCATTAAATTAATCTTTTCTTTTGTACCATCCAGTATTTTGCTGCTTCACAAAAACAAACTTCACCATTCAATTTAATTGCAGTCCAAAAATGATTGTTTTAAGCATGAATGATAATGCTTCGTGATTTTCAGAATTTCGAAATTTACTTACCAAGCTACATATTCTTTTTTGTTGTTGTTGTTTATTTCCCCCCTCATTTCACTTTGATTATATTCTTATTTTTTGTTCTTAATATCTTGTGATTAGTGAAAAAGAGACTCGATATTTTCTAAGAATTTTTCCTAACGAAATGCATGTTTCTAACAGTCTCTTCAAAACCAACCAATCTTTATAGTAAGCATTTAATTTGATGGCAAACAAGTTAACCTCTATTCATAATAACTATTTGTGGGGACAGGTCTGCAGAAAATATCGAAAGTTCTACTTGGTTGTGTAATGCTCGTAACTGTTTGATTTCTTCTCTATTGTTTAAAGTTTCTTCATTATGAATACCATAGTTCTTAGAGTTCAAAGTTTTTAAAAGTTCATACCTGGTCTGTTGTTGAATTGCAGGTGGAAAGGTTCCAACAATTTAAGCACAATATTGAAGTCTTTGTATTTATCTTGTGGGTACGCAAACTTTAGGTACGCTATCCTGCTACAATTACAGCTGTTAACAGATTAAAAAATCATTCACTACTTCCCACTTCCATTACTTCAAAATTGTTTAACCCATCAGGACCTAAAGTCCCGGAATTATTTGGAAAACTAAAGTTACATGACTGGACACCCCCTTAGATTATTAGTTGCTGCGCAAGCAGTAAATAGCCCTACCCGCCCACTGGAAAAAGCCTTAGCTCAATATTTGCGAACTCTCATTAATAACTCAACTTTTTCTGTTGCCAAATCCACTCAAGCACTGGATCAAATTAAATAAATTTCTCCAATTACACAACCCTTTACCATGCTTTCTTTAGATGTTGTATCTCTGTTCCCGAGTGTTCCAGTACAACAGGTACATGACATCATAAAATCCTCTCTCTTGACATTGGGCACCCCATCTCTTGGGGTGGAAGCTGTATTACAAGCACTATCTCTAGTTTACAAGAGATCTTACTTTAAGTTCGATGAGATAATATATCAGCAATGTGAAGGGGAACCAATGGGATCTCCCCTTTTCCCAACCATTGCAGAATTCTGCTTGCAAGAATCGGAAAACAAAGTTCTTCAGTCAACTAGTTACAGACCTATATTATATCTCAGATATGTAAATGACTTTGGGTACCGGAAGATCTCATGTGTGTACATATTTTATTATATCATCTTTTTAAATGTATGTATTAAATATTTTAACATTGGAGTTAAAATACACTGCCGGACAATTGCTAAGGACAGATGACAATAGCAACGATAGCAACCATAAAATGGAAGGCAGGAAAATGTGGAAATTAGCATAAGTGCGGGATACAGTAAGACGCGTTGTGCGTATGCAAATTTTGGATTGCCGAACTCGTTCGTGACGTCATAGCACTGACAAGAGATACAAAGGATTTGACGCGTATTGACCGCTGTTGTTCAAACGCAAAGTTGAAAGGGAAAGAATCAATTGACGAACTTGCAATTTTCAGTATGTCTTCCCGACATCACCTAGATGATTTTACGCGTGGCCATATTATTGGCAAGATTGAAGAAGGGCGAAAAATAACAGATGTTGCCAGGGAGTTCGACGTCAGCCACAGTGTTGTTTCAAGGCCTTGGAAATCATTTCAAACAAATGGAGAGTGTAGCAAACGTCACGGGGGAGGTCGTGTTCGCAGTACGACACCTGCAGAAGATCAGTACATAGTGCTATCAACAAAAAGACACCGGCGCAGCACTGCTAGTGAGGTAGCAAATCAGTTTATGGCTGCTACTGGCAAGCGGGTCTCCCGAAAAACTGTCGCCAGACGTTTGTATGAAGGAGGACTATACGCCCGCCGTCCTGTTGTGTGCATCCCATTGTCCAGAAGTCACCGTACCGCCCGTTTGCAATGGTGCCATCAACATCGCAGTTGGACTGATAACGACTGGTCTGCTGTCCTCTTCTCAGATGAGAGTAGATACAGTCTATCGTCTGATTGTCGACAACTGATCTGACGTGATAGTGGTACTGCATATTGTCCAGCAAACATACAGGAAAGGGACCGATATCCGACATGTAGTGTCATGGTATGGGCTGGCATCATGATCAATGGCCGTACGTCCCTCTATGTGCTTCCAACTGGGACTATGACTGGCCAACAATACATTAATGATGTTCTGCTACCTCATGTTCGCATGTTCCGTGGTGCTGTCGGTGATAGATTCATTTTCATGGACGGCAACGCAACATGTCATCGAACAGTCGCTGTCCAGGAGTGTCTTGAGAGCGAGGATATTCAACGCCTCGTATGGCCAGCACGTTCTCCAAATCTGAATCCCATTGAAAATGTGTGGGATGCTTTGGGGAGGAGTCTTGCTGGTCGCCAATGCCCTCCAATAAACAAGGACACCCTCATCCGTGCACTGACAGAGGAATGGGATAAATTACCCCAACAGCTGCTTGATAATGTTGTGCAAAGCATGACACGACGTGTGGAATCTTGCATCGCCCTCCATGGTGGCCATATCCCGTATTGACATCTTACGCCGGAACGCCTGCGGACGGTAATAGCATTTTTTTCACGTTTACGTATTCTACACAAAATGGCCTGTTTGTCCCTTGAACACGTTCCAAAGCCTTTTGGCTTTCAGAGCACAATAAATTGTCTTTCTTGTAATGCCCTGGCATTCTGACATTATTTTATTTCACTTGGCATCCAACCACACTTACTTTTTAATGCGCTATATAGCCGTTTATGATCCGTCCTTAGCAATTGTCCAGCAGTGTAGTTATCGTGTCATTTCGGTAGTTTTTCATGTATGTAGTTATCGGCAAGAGTTAAATTCACAGTGATTTCACAAGTTTTCAGTATGACCTGTGACACTGCTACACTCCTGCAAGCACGATGCAGCATGTCCGTGTCATACTCCTGCCAAGCACAATGCAGCATGTCCCTCATGTGCTCAAATGTGGCATGGGGATTTTCTTCGCCCCAAATGAGAACAATATGCTTGTTGATTTTGCCATCCATATGAAACGTGGTTTCCTCACTGAAAACGATGATTTTCAAACTCGTTTTGTTCAAGTTTCTCTGACACAGAATTGCTTACGCTTTTGCTTGTAGGGTGTCATTCGAAAACATTCCCTTGCGACACGCCAAACTGTCATTGGAGGAATCTAGGTTTCCAGACTTGCTCTTCTTACGGATTTCCTGGGGCTTTGCAGAAATGTTTCCCGAACCTGTACGACCATCTCTTTCGCAACTGAGCACACCAGGGACATGCTGCAGTGTGTTTGGCAGAAGCTGGACTACCGACTTGACATGTGCCGGGTGCGCATATTGAAAACTTGTGAAATCGTTCATGAAACCACATACCTTTGAATTTTTCATTCAAATTTTGACGAATAAATTTTATTTTGCTCAACACTAAGCCTGTTTAGTTTCATTTGCCTAGACGACTTAGTTACTCAGATATTTACATTTCAAATGATATCAAATTTTCTGAACCACCCTGTATTTTACATGTTCAAAAAATTACATAGTATCTTTTTCCCAAAAAGATTAAGAGTGACGTACATCACAAATTGTGGTGCCTTTGCGCAGTTGTTTTATGTAGACAAATTCAGAATGCGAAAAAAACAAAAAGAAAGCTGTCAAATCTAGCTGCTGTTCTATAAAGCAGAAGTGAATGCCTCTCCAATCTCAGGATAACAAGTTGATAAGTGCCTGTAGGATTCAGTCAGGGCTGAATACAGGGGCGTATATTGAATTTTTTCGGGGAAGGGAAGATTCTTTGACGAAAAATGGAAGTTTTTTTAATCCCCCAGAACAAAGTAAAAGTTGATGAAAAAATTTAAAGCATTTTTTCTAATGTAAGAAACATTCAAAAATATTATTAAGTTAAACTTCCGTATTCGGCCCCCAAGTAGTTGAAACACTTTTATGCGACTTCTATCCATCCAAGGGGTTTACCAAAGCGTTTGTTTGTGTTTATCACAACGGGTTGTTAATTTTGAGATGAGTTATATCCTCAGGTGTATCGCCCCTCCCTTTAGGTAGGGGGTACAGCACAGCTGAACAAGGAAGCCGGAAGCATAATTTTTATTTTTTTTTTTTTTTTTTTTTTTTTTTTTTTTGATTTGAGGTTTAACGACCACCGTGAGCAACTCAATGGGCTATAAGCAGTCGCCCGTCCCTAATTTAGGGTCACTGGTTCCAGGAAAGGGAGAGAGCCAGTGCCGTAAGACAAACACAACATCCATGCCTCACCGGGATTCGAACCCGGACCCCGTTCGGACGAATGATCAGAGGCCATCGCTTAGACCACTGCGCCACCGGGGCGGCAAATATAAATATTTGCTTAATACAATGAAAATTAATTATGATAATTAGAAAAATTAAGATAAACAATTAGATATCAATTAAGATTAAACAAGGAAGCCGAAAATATAAATATTTGCTTTCCAGCTCCTTTGTTTTGTCTTCAGCTGGAACTACTTGGGGGCCGAATAGGGAAGTTTAGCCCCCACCCCAAAGTCAAAGGAATCTTCAACAATACATCCCACTACGTTGATTTTCCCGTGGCAAAGGCTATTCGACTAGCATTAAGTGGTTTGTCATGAGATAAACCTATCAAAAGAAACACACACGTGATTAAAACTAGCCTTTATTTCAAATCGCATGATTTTGCTTAAGCTATTTTGGTTGGCTCTAATACTATTATACATGTACACAGTTCGTCAGCCTAATAACAAACATGAGTAACCGATATCGTTATTTTTATTATTATAATAAACGTAATTTTAAAAAGTAACTACTCACGTTTTTTTTTACATAGTGTAGAATCCGATTGACAACGAACTACAACTACCGTTGCCCGTTGGGGCCTATACCGAACCACGGTCGCGGTTGTCAGTTGTGTATAGCCAGAAATTCCTTGAGGGGGGATTCCATGGGTTTGCTTCATTCGTGAAAGCCTCGTATACACGTATATATCGCTTTAAATTCGTGCTCAGTCTCCCCTCAAGAAAGGAATTCAAATCCCAAACCCTCCATCTGGCTATGCCACTCTTCGTTGCTAATTGCTATTCTCCGCCATTGCATATGATTTCCAGCCGTGCTATTGGTTGAGAGGTTGAACCAAATCGCTAAAAAACACTGTTGCTGCAGGTTGCACCAAATATTGTCTTAACTGTCTGCTTCCTTAATTTTGAAATAACCAATTTTTGATGAGACTCATTCAATTAAACCATATTATGGGGAAACGTTGAACTGAAATTTTTAACAGTGTAGCATCATTCGTAATTCAAATTCCAGCTGCTATTGGATTCACTGATGGATTTTTCTAGGCCCGCATGAAATATAGTCATTACGCATTCATCTCTGAAGTTCCCGACCATACACTGTAAAAAATAAGTGATGGGAATTCACGGAAAACTTCTGAAAATAACGAGCAGCAAAGTTGTCGGTAAAAGACCGACTTTTAACGGAATTCCGGTTTTTAGGAGTTCCGTTTTTTTAACTTCCATATTTGCACAGATTTTCCGTAGTCAGTAATTCAGTTTATTTCAGAAAAGTCAGTTTCCAGTTTTTCCGTATTTAACTTAAATTTTGCAAAATCCAACACGCTGAACATTTCAGCCCTCATGCGAAAGAATCATTTTCTACCGGTGGTGAGGATCGAGCCCAAGTCGTTTGGGGTGAAGCAGCGCGTCTTAACCACTGATCCAGAAAGTCACAGCAATCAGACTCACGTTCAAGGTACAACTAATTGGGCGATGATGAACTTTTTTATTTCATTAATGCGAGTGTTTTAGTCATTTTATTTGCTATTACAGCTTATTTTTTTAATACGTTTGTAATAATTTTATTTTTTCTGTACGAGGTCTTATTACAAATTACGTGGGTTTTTTTCATTGTTATTTTGCGAAGCAACAGAATGATTTGGAGTTGAGATCTTTTTTCCCACTGACAATAACTTTCAATTATCTTTAAGAGAAGGTGCAATACTGTTTTATAATATTATTTCACAAAACTTCTAAATATAAAATTTACTCTTGATAGCTATAATAGCTTTTGTCTTAAAGACTCCACTGACTGATACACAGACATTGTACAGTTACCTGCACAATAAAGTAAGTGCCCAGTTTCTTACATTAAAACAATATATAATAACTGGTGCACAAAATGGGAAGAGGAGAAGAAATATCCTGTGCCACACTAACCAAAATTCATGGGATATAGTATCCACAATATCCGATCTTGCTACAGAACTTCAAAATCAAATACTTCGACATAATATTGAAATTTCGCAGTTAATCAAACCCCAAAGTATTGCTATGAATCTCTCCTGTTACCGGAAAATTTTCGCAATATGGATACGGAAAAAGTGAGAAGGGAGTTTTTTTCGGGTGAAGCGGAGGAGGTTACGATCACCGGGAGCAACTCAATAGGCTATACGCAGTTGCCCTTCCCTAATTTAGGGCCACTGACTCCAGGGAAGGAAGAGAACCAGTGTTGTAAGGCAAAAAAAAAAAAAAAAAAAAAAAAAAGAAATGCCCATGCCTTTACGGGAATCGAACCCAGACCCATCGCGGACGATTCACCAGAAGCCACCGCTTAGACAACTGAGCCATCGGGGCGGCGAAGTTTTCCGTTGACATAAAAAAAAAAATTACGGAAAGGTTTCCGAAAATTCAGAATTTTCTATTAACACATCTTGAAGCCAGTGGTCTAAGCGATGGCCTCTGATCATTCGTCCGAACGGGGTCCGGGTTCGAATCCCGGTGAGGCATGGATGTTGTGTTTGTCTTACGGCACTGGCTCTATCCCTTCCCTGAAACCAGTGACCCTAAATAAGGGACGGGCGACTGCTTATAGCCCATTGAGTTGCTCACGGTGGTCGTTAAACCTCCAATCAAAAAAAAAAAAAAAACCTGTAATTTACCGTCAATATGAGAAAAGAATTGCGGAAGCTTTCTGAAAATTCAGAACTTTTGGGGCATACGAAAAAAATGTGAAATTCGGAGTTCTTCCCGTCATTTCACGGAAAAAGTTGTATCATCATCATCATCATCATTGTCAACCATTATCAATCTACTGCTGGACGAAGGTCTCCCCAAGTTTCCTCCACAACGGTCTATCTTGTGCCATACTCCTCCATGTCACTCCCGCATACTTTCGAATTTCATCCACCCATCTTCCACGTGGTCTTCTTCTGGGTCTTTTCCTGTCCCTTGAAATCCAGTCTAAAATTTCGGCTATCCATCGATGTCTGTCCTTCTGGCAGTATGTCCAGCCCATTGCCATTTCAGGGATTTAACTCTGATCATGATGTCTTCCACTCTTGTCATTTTTCGGATCCACTAGTTCCTCTTCTTATTTCTCCTGGTTACACCAAGCATGCACCTCTCCATGCTACTTTGAGTTGTCTGCAGCCTTTGTATGCCTCTTTTAGTTAAAGTCCACGTCTCTGCACCATACGTAAGCACTGGCAGGATGCATTGATCAAACACTTTTCTTTTAAGACATAATGGCATATTGTTCTTGAAAATTATGCTGTTTCTTCCAAAAGCTCTCCAGGCAAGTTTTGTACGCTGATTAATTTCTTCATCAATGTGACCCTCACTTGATATCTGCTGTCCAAGATAAACGTATGTGTCTGTTATCTCCATCTTTTCTCCATCAATCGATAAATCTTCATTTCGTGTAAAAGCATTGAACATCACTTTTGTCTTCTGAAAGTTCATTTTTAATCCCACTTCTTTACTCTTGTCAGCAAGTTCATACTCTGCAGCTCTGATGGGGTAGTTGCAAAAATGGCTATGTCATCAGCAAAACGAAGGTGGGTTAGATAATCTCCATTAATCTTTATCCCTTTGTTTTTCCAGTTAAGTGATTGAAAGACATTTTCCAATGTGGCGTTAAAGAGCTTCGGAGATATGGTGTCACCTTGTCTCACTCCCTTTCCAATTTTTATGTGTGTTGTATTTTCAAACAGCCAAATCTTTGCACTTGCATTTTCATTGATGCTATTAATAATATTAATGTATGCATCTTCAATGCCGCAGGATTTCAGAGCCATTGTAACTGCTGATGATTTCACTAAATCAAAGGCTTTTTCATAATCGATAAAAGCTATGCACAATGGAAGTTCATATTCCCTCGCTCTTTCAATAAGTTCTCTCAGTACGCAGATATGATCTATTGTGCTGTAGCCACTCCTGAATTCAGCTTGTACTCTCGGTTGAGCCATGTCCAGTGTTACCTTCAAACGGTGTGAAAGAACTTTAGTGAAGATTTTATAAACCACTGATAGGAGGCTGATAGGCCTGTAGTTCCTGAGATCCTCAATGTCACCTTTTTTATGTAGCAGGATCATTATAGCGTTGTTCCAATCCTCAGGAATCTTCCCTTCATTAAGGCATCGAGTGAAAAAAACTGTTTCGATTTCTCCACTTGCTTCTTGTATGATGTCTACAGTAATTCCATCTTCTCCTGGAGCTTTTCCCCGCTTCATGTTCTTGATTGCATGTGCAACTTCTACTGGGAGGACTGGAAGAACTCTGGTACTTTCCATGATGTTTGGGGTACATGCATCATCCCTTTCATATAACTTGGAGTAGAAATCTTTCACTCTTGTCAAAATTTCGCCTCTATTTCTTATTACAGAACCATCTTCTTTTCTCAGTGCCATAATCTGTTTTCTTCCCTTACTGAGATGTCCCTTTGCTATCTTTAGGCTTTGGTTGTTTTCAATTGCTTTCCTCACTAGTTCGCAGTTGAATTTCCTTACGTCTTCAGTGATACTTTTTCGTACTGCCTTGCATAGCTCTATGTATTACACTTTGGAAGTCACATCTTCTTTAGTTGTCCTCATGTCTCTTCTTTTTTGCATCAACATTTTGGTTTTTCCTGATAATTTGTTCACATGCAACTTGTTCTTAGACCCAGCTAATTTTGTTGCTGTTTCCATAAGAGCTTTGGTTACTTTTCTGTTAACTTCAGAAATATCCGCTTCTTCCGATGTTAGGCCTTCTAAAGCAGAGAATCTGTTCTTCAGTTCCAACTTGAAGGTATTATGGTGTTTTTTAAGGTTGGTTATGTCAATACATTTTGTTTGCCTTATAAGCTTGCCACGTTCGAGTTTAGTGTTGAGGTGCATCTTACATCTCACCAATCTATGGTCACTACCTGTGTTGAACTTGTTTAGCACACTGCAGTCTTCTATGACGAATTTTTTGTTACACATAATAAAATCAATTTCACTTGTCGTCCCATTTGGATATCTCCATGTCCATTTCCTGTATGGCTTTTTCTTCAAAAAGGAGTTCAAGATGAAAAACCCTTCTGCCTCTGCAAACTCTACGAGAGTATTTTTACGCTGGTTTCTGTTGTTGTGACCAAATTTACCTACTGAAGTTTCATTCTGTTGCCGTTGCCTTAATTTTGCATTGAAATCTCCCATAATTATCTTCAAGTGCTGCTTACCTTTATTATTTAGATGACGAATTTCCACATAAAATTCTTCAATTTCTTCTTCAGGATGACTTGTGGTGGGTGCATAAGTTTGAATAATCTGAGCCTGTTATCTTTTCGAGAGTTGGATAACTAGTCGTGCAGCTCTGTCAGAGGAACTTTCAAATTCTACAACTTAATCCTTCAGTTTCTTGTTTATTATAAATCCAACACCACTGGTTCTGCCCGTATCTGTCCCACGATAGTAGAAGAGATGTCCACTTTTCAGTTCAATGAGATCTACTCCTTTTCTCCTTACCTCACTTAGCCCGACGATGTCCCACTTGATCCTTTGTAGTTCCTCTTCCAATTCAAGAAGCCTTGAATGAGAAGATAGGGAGCGTCCATTTTACGTAGCCAAGGTCAGCATCAGATGGCAGCCTAGTCCGGTCCTCCGGGGATTCTTAGCACCCTCTGCCTTCATGTCGCACTGGCCGCTGCCTTGGCCAGGTACATTCCAGCTGCCGGAGACTGAGGGCCAAGATTTAAGTTGTGGAGTCATTTTGGAGGGGTTTGGCCATAACTCACCACGCTGGCCAAGCGGGTTGGTGAGTGTGGGATAGCATTTCCTCTAATCCCGATGGTATAGTTATACCGCTATTGGCGGTCGTCAGAGCCCCTTTAGTGGGAACAGGATGCACCACGAGAAGGCGGGGTTGACATTTGTCAAGGAGAGGCTGTGATGTTACGCATCACCTGACCTTACATCCCGTATCAGAAATATGCTTCGTTAATTCACGAACGAAATCACGGAAAGTGGATCGTGAATTTCAGAAATTGTTTTACAGTATAGATCACCCACTCAATACCTGCTTTATGCTGCATCAAGAACTCTGTCTTTGACGCAGCATAGAACGTATTTTTCTGAAGATTATAGCACTGGCTGTTTGAAGCAGCACAAAACTGGCTTTTTAGAAGATTTCATCACTGTGTGTATGATGCAGCATAGGCATAGAACTCGACTTTCACAAGATTATAGCTAGCATAGTGTGCATTACGCAGCATAGAACTTAATTTTCACAAAACCATAACTCTCTGTGTTGGACAAAGCAAACAAAGTCCGTTCCATAAAAACTGAGAGTAATTTTTTTGAGTTAGCAACTGTGCGAATGGGAAAAATAACTACGCAGACGACTGACTAACTGAATTAAGGAAATATCTATGTTAACAATTATTAGCCGTGTAACACGATTCTGCTTTTGTTATTGCGCAGTTGTTTAAGGTATGTCTGCATTTCGCCATAAAGCGGCTCCAGAAACAGTTGATTTAATGAAAAAAGCTTACAAAGATAAATGTTTGGGTGAGTCAACGATTTTTAGATGGCATCATGATTTCAAAAAAGGACGTTTGTCGGCAGAACTTGCTCCTAGGCCTCGTTGACCAGAAAGTCTTGTTACGGAGCGTATTATTAACACTGTTTGGGCAATCCTGCAAGAAGATCGACGAATGACGTATGAAGACAGCGGCGTCAACTAATATTTCAAAAACGTTGGCATTCCGCATTCTACGCGACAAATTACTGCTGCATCGTGTGTGTTCCAGATGGGTATCTCATCACCTGACGAGAAAACAATTGTTAGCCAGAGATCAGGTGTGTCATAAGTGGAAACAAATGATTGCAAAGGATCCAAACTTTCTAAATACAGTAATAACTACAGATGAAACATGGGTCCTCTATTTCAACTCCATCACGAAGCGCGCAAGGAGCGTCGGGAAGCACACAGGCTCGCCTCCTCCCAAAAAAGTCCGCCAAACCAAATCAGCTGGGAAGGTGATGATGATAATTTTCTTTGATCATAAAGATGTAGTCTACCAGCATGCCGTTCCTCCACAAATTACTGTCAATGCTGAGTATTACATTTCAGACTTTAGGCGTCTGCGACGACACATATCGATTAAGCCACCTGAACTGGTGGGCAAGTGGACCCTACAGCAAGATAACGCCCGCCCACATGTGGCTGCTTCTTGTGTTCAACAGTTTCTTACGAAATGCATTATTGAAATCATGCCACAGTCTGCCTACAGTCCTGAACTCACCCCGTGCAGTTTCTGGTTGTTTTCAACAATGAAGGAGAAGTTCTGTGGCGCAACATTCAACACAGATGCTGACGCTATTCAAGCTGTACAGGGGTCGCTAAAACAGTTTCCACAAAATGCCTTCGCCACATGATTTGAAAAGCGGACTGAACAATGGGACCGTTGAAAAATACATGTTATTATTTCTCAAAGTATATTGGAAGATACTTTGAGAAAGAATAACATGTATTTTTCTGTACCTATGTTTCTTCATTTTGTGTAATTTTACTCTCAGATTTTATGGAACGGCCGTTGTAGAAGCTGTTTTTAGAAGACTATGCCACTCTGTGTTTGATACATAACTCAACCTGTTTTTGAGAAGAATATGTCACTAAGTGTTTAAGGAAGCCTAGAAACTGTTTTACAAAAAATCATAACACTTTGTATTTGACGAGGTGTAGAAACTTGTTTCCCAAAAGATTTTATTGTGAAGTGTACTTTTACTAAGAAATAGGGTAAGATGTTCGCAACTAGTCTTTGAGTTACAGGGAACAGAAACATATAAACATCTGTTTCATCAATCAAACAAACGGCGTGTCCACTTTGGTAACTTCTCGTCGAAAAACTTGCCACAACGGGAATGCTTACAGTAACTTTCTTCCAAATTTAGTTCATCGGACAAAAAAATATTCGCCTCTGCAATTTCTCATTTACCATTCACTCTCGACTGGGTAAACCCGCCCTGCGATTCGCATGTTTGTAGCACAATTCCTTCTGAGTGGGGCAATTTCTATGTCGATCAGTGTACATAGGCCATGGCTATGACGTATATGAGCAAATTCAATACTCAAAACCTGTTATATTTGGCATAACAGCGTTTTATCTGTGCTAGATATTGCTTCTTGAAACTTTGATATTAACAAAGAAATAGATCTCAGTATGAGATCAATTTTAAGGTTGAAAAAATTCAATTGACTCTTTATTTATATGGTGATTTTATTTATCTAACACTCATTATCTGAAACATTGCATGGGAAAAGATCATTATTCATCTTTACTGAAACTGAACTATGAATGAGTCACGTGAATGCAATTTCATTAATAAAGTTCATTTTTGCTGAACCAGCACGAGTTCTTAAATTTTCAATCAATAATCAAACGAAAACATAATATTAAACAGCAATAACTTACATTTTTCTCAACTGAAGTACAAAAATTTTAACATAGCGAAGAACTCATTTCAAAACTAGGTACCAATATATATACTGTAGTTCAACTTCGACTTTTACTAATGTCTGTTTAATAACGGTTTAGAAACATCATATTTTGCGTCAGGTTTCGTAGTGAGATTTTAATCAGTGTCACATCTCAGAAAACCAGATCATAAATTCAGCTAATGATAAAGCAACTCTAATTGTGAGGGAAAATATCTATTTCAGCAAAGCTCCATGATGCGGGTAGTAGTGAGTGATGAATATCATGTAAAAATTATTTTAAAAGCCCTAGATAATTGCAGAACATACAGTCAAGTCATTACATGAAATTTCAATGGACCTTATTCATGTGACGTCAGAAGTGGATTTCTGCGGACCAACATGGCTGCTAATTCAATGGTGTCTCTATTAGATATTATCCCTTACCGTTGGCCAGTTTTCAACGTCTTGGAGTATGCTAACAAATTAATAGAGTACAGGGCGAAGAAGATTAAATTAATTTCTTAGAAGAACAAATCAAGGTTGCAAAAGTGTACCAAGACAATTTTGTGTTCGATGTTTATTTCAAATGATGCAGGACAACATCGCTATTAGTCACGGTGAAATTTTTAATGAAGAATTTCTCAGACACTGTATATTAAATTTCACGTTCTTATTGTCACACATTGGCAAAACATTTGAAACATAAACCTGGGATTTTGTTTCGCAAAACGAAATATTTAGAAGTCCAGACAAATAGGTAATATCGGAACAACGAGATAGAAATACATAGAGTGCTTCTGTGATTAGTTCTCTGCTGTGGCAGCTGAAGCCAACGAGGGGAGAGCCCGCCATCTTTGATGAGGTACAAATTCTGCGTGTGTCAAGGAGTCACCTCGGTTCTTTCAGCTGCTCGGCGATCGTGTTATGATTTGTGAATATTCACAATTATCAGCACATTTTGGATAATTATTTCAACAATAAAATGCCATTTACTCCACTTTTGGAAGGTTAGCCCTACATTTCACAAGTAAGCATTTTAAAATAAGGTTGAGCTGTAAATGCTCAGTTAATCAAACGCAGAAAATAGGACATCTAATCCGTGTAGCTGGTGATTAAACCAGCAGATGAACCATTTCAATATCTGTGTTATCTTAAGACTTTTTATTCCTTATATTTTGTAAACAGTCGCACTCAATGTGAACACTGAATCATGTTTATGGGAAGATGAGGTTAATTGTGAGTTACCAACTTTGAGGCTTTTTGGGAACAATTTTTACTTATGCTAGTGTTTTTTTTTTTTTTGTTTTTTTTTTACATATACTTGAGGATGTTTTGCAAATGGCATTTGTATATATATTCTAGAATCTGTACAGTGTACTTGCAACTTGTCTGACAAGACAACAAATATTTCAAAATCTTAGGAAGCAGCAATTTCTTTTTATGTGGTAAAGATCCTGTACCCATGGGTAATGCCCATTAGATAGCAAATACTGGTAAAGCAATCAATTTATGGTTACTTAAATTGCAGAAGTAATAATTGTGATTGGTAATATAAATTTATTGCTTGCTGACACCTGTCAGGAAACAGTCTAGTATTTTATCTGAAAGCACAGGGTCACCCAGCTTGTGTTCTAGGCATTTGTCTCTGATTAGTGATTAATCTGTAGTATTACTGCAACAAAGTGAGAGTGGGGAGTTTGAAAATGTCTTGACAGAATACTCTTTATTTGTGAATGTGTTAGTACAATGTGTGTGGTTTTGGGTAGCAAAAATACAGGCAATATTGATTTAAAACTGAAAATAGGAAACAAGGAGTACAATGGTACCTCAAAATGCAAATAACATAAAATATTTATGAAAACTGGCACAAACGATTATGAAATGACAATTGAAAAAAAATTATGGAATAATACAAAAGAAAGGGACTGGCAACATTTTGTAATAACTACTTGCATTTGATTTTTGCGTGATAGGTGGTGTTTTTTTTTTTTTTTTTTTTTGAAGAATGTGACCTCTGATTCATGATGAATGTACAGTCAGTATATGTCCATGTATAAATAGCCAGTTATTCCTATTGCATCAACCATATATATGAGAGGTTAGTATTGAACAAATATCACTCACGTAAATCAATCTTTTCTTGAATTGAACAAGTTGTGCCTGTATTTCTCTAAAATACAAATCAGACGCACTTGTATTTCCAGCCTGTTGAAGGAACCCACAAAATAACAACACAAAACATAAACATTTGCTCGCCAAACTTTTTGCACATCATGAATGCAAATCAGTGGTTGTTAATTTCTCACTTCATATTAATAAGAGGCTGTGCCCTTAAAATTGAAAAAAAAAAAAAAACTATGTGCAGTACATCTTAACAATTGCCAAAATGTGTACAAATATCAGGTGAAAACTACAAAATTTCAGCTTTGGGACAACAAAAAACTAGGCTTCTTAAAAAAAAAGTAAAATATGAAAGTGCAAATAAAAAATATTAAATACTTAATACTGAAACAAAAAAAATACAATTTTTTGTCCCATAAAAAAATTAAAGTCCATAACCTGAATTTTTTGGTCACTCAGCCCAGAGCTTGAAAAATATCTAAAATAATACATGCCCAGAGAAAATTTACCTGCCCAAATATTAAAAGCAGGATGTGTAGAAAGATTTTTCTTTTGATACCAAAAATTACAAGTCTTTTTAGGTTGAAAAAGTACATAAAACTATTTTTAGCTACTCGGTACCGGTGTTGCTAACTGTAAATAGCATTTGGAGCATCATATTGCCCCAATGTCTGTCTATACCTAGGTCACAGGGGAGTTACAGAAGTGATATATATATATATATATATATATATATATCGTTGAGTTTGCAGAGGCAGAAGGGTTTTTCATCTTGAACTCCTTCTTCAAGAAAAAGCCACACAGGAAATGGACATGGAGACATCCAAATGGGACGACAAGTGAAATTGATTTCATTATGTGTAACAAAAAATTCGTCATAGAAGACTGCAGTGTGCTAAACAAGTTCAACACAGGTAGTGACCATAGATTGGTGAGATGTAAGATGCACCTCAACACTAAACTTGAACGTGGCAAGCTCATAGGACAAACAAAATCTATTGACATAACCAACCTTAAAAAACACCATAATACCTTCAAGTTGGAACTGAAGAACAGGTTCTCTGCTTTAGAAGGCCTAACATCGGAAGAAGTGGACATCTCTGAAGTTAACAGAAAAGTAACCAAAGCTCTTATGGAAACAGCAATAAAATTAGCTGGGTCTAAGAACAAGTCGCATGTAAATAAATTATCAGGAAAAACGAAAATGTTGATGCAAAAAAGAAGAGAGATGAGAACAACTAAAGAAGATGTGACATCCAAAGTGGAATATATAGAGTTATGCAAGACAGTACGAAAAAGTATCACTGAAGACGTAAGAAAAATTCAACTGTGAACTAGTGAGGAAAGCAATTGAAAACAACCAAAGCCTAAAGATAGCAAAGGGACTTCTCAGTAAGGGAAGAAAACAGATTATGGCACTGAGAAAAGAAGATGGTTCTGTAACAAGAAATAGAGGCGAAATTTTGACAAGAGTGAAAGATTTCTACTCCAAATTATATGAAAGGGATGATACATGCACTCCAGACATCATGAAAGATACCAGTACCAGAGTTCCTCCAGTCCTTCCAGCAGAAGTTGCACATGCAATCAAGAACATGAAGCGGGGAAAAGCTCCAGGAGAAGATGGAATTACTGTAGACATCATACAAGAAGCAAGTGGAGAAATCGAAACAGTACTCGCCCAAATTTTCACTCGATGCCTTAATGAAGGAAAGATTCCTGAGGATTGGAATACCGCTACAATGATCCTGCTACATAAGAAAGGTGACATTGAGGATCTCGGAAACTACAGACCTATCAGCCTCCTATCAGTAGTTTATAAAATCTTCACTAAAGTTCTTTCACACCGCTTGAAGGTAACACTGGACATGGCTCAACCGAGAGAACAAGCTGGATTCAGGAGTGGCTACAGCACAATAGATCATATCCATGTGCTGAGAGAACTAATTGAAAGAGCGAGGGAATATGAACTTCCATTGTGCATGGCTTTTATCGATTATGAAAAAGCCTTTGATTCGGTGAAACCATCAGCAGTTACAATGGCTCTGAAAACCTGCGGTATTGAAGATGCATACATTAATATTATTAATAACATCTATGAAAATGCAAGTGCAAAGATTCGGCTGTTTGAAAATACAACACACATAAAAATTGGAAAGGGAGTGAGACAAGGTGACACCATATCTCCGAAGCTCTTTAATACCACATTGGAGGGTGTTTTTCAGTCACTGAGCTGGGAAAACAAGGGGATAAAGATTAATGGAGATTATCTAACCCACCTTCGTTTTGCTGATGACGTAGTAATTTTTGCAACTAGCCCATCAGAGCTGCAGAGTATGATCCAGGAACTTGCTGACAAGAGTAAAGAAGTGGGATTAAAAATGAACTTTCAGAAGACAAAAGTGATGTTCAATGCTTTTACAAGAAATGAAGATTTATCGATTGATGGAGAAAAGCTGGAGATAACAGATACGTACATTTATCTTGGACAGCAGATATCAAGTGAGGGTCACATTGATGAAGAAATTAATCGGCGTACAAAACTTGCCTGGAGAGCTTTTGGAAGAAACAGCATAATTTTCAAGAGCAATATGCCATTATGTCTTAAAAGAAAAGTGTTTGATCAATGCATCCTTCCAGTGCTTACGTATGGTGCAGAGACGTGGACCTTAACTAAAAGAGACATACAAAGGCTGCAGACAACTCAAAGAAGCATGGAGAGGTGCATACTTGGTGTAACCAGGAGAGATAAGAAGAGGAACTCGTGGATCCGAAAAATGACAAGAGTGGAAGACATCATGATCAGAGTTAAATCCCTGAAATGGCAATGGGCTGGACATACTGCCAGAAGGACAGATCATCGATGGACAGCCGAAATTTTAGATTGGATTCCAAGGGACAGGAAAAGACCCAGAAGAAGACCACATGGGAGATGGGTGGATGAAATTCGAAAGTATGCAGGGGGGACATGGAGGAGACTGGCACGGGACAGACCGTTGTGGAGGAAACTTTGGGGAGACCTTCGTCCAGCAGTGGATTGATAATGGTTGACAATGATGATGATGATGATGATATATATATATATGTAACTACAACATATATTAGGTCACAAAGTTTATTTAAACTGCACTTAAGAATAATTATTTTCAATTCTTTTTTTACGGATAAACCTTGGAAGATAGTTAAATAATACATAGCAAATAAACATATGTAGATACATAAATAAAATAATTTTCATCAAAAAAAGGGTTAGCCTATTCCTGCTGTTAAAATACATCAAACAGTAAACTGACAATAAAAAATACAGGAAAAAGGTAAGTAATGTTTATACGTAATGTTTTATATATATATATAGAGAGAGAGAGAGAGAGAAAGAGAGGGTGGGCGACATCATAACCAGGTGTATATATATATATATATATATATATATATATATATTCTATTAAGAAGAGACCTAAGCAAAAAAATACATATATAATTTTGACTCACACCAAGTACAACATAGAAAAGGTTATGTATCTACCGGCGTGAGTAAAAGGAGAAAAGATAAAAAAATAAAATAAAACAACTGAATGTAGAAGGTGTCGAGAATACTGAGCCTTGGCTTTATCAAGGACCAGCAAAAACTCTGCATTTTCTCACTTCCACAAAGACCTAGTTGGAAATGGGTTTCTGCAAGGCCATAGATGCAAGTAACATGCCCACCTAAAATTGTTTTAAAATATATATATATGTCATGTCCTCCGCAGAGTTGTATGACATAGCACTAGTTAACAATTTCTCTTGCATCCATAACCCTCCTGGCCCGACCCATGCTCTTCATCTGTTACTATTAAACAGAGAGAAGAAGATTAAAGAGAACTCAAGCTGTGAGAGTGACATAATAATTAGAAATAATTTTCAGCTATAACGAAATGCCAAGTTCGTCTGAGAGAGAATTTAAACCTGAAAAACAATGCAAAAGAAATCCAAATTTTTACATTGCAATTAAAAAAGGAAATATTAATTTTTAAAAATCAGATTTTTGAAAGAAAACTTGAGTCTAAAACCCCCTACTCTACAACTTATGACAACACGAAAACGAGAATAAGTTAAAGACAATAATCAACTAAAGAAAACTTTGTGAAAGTTATATGACTTAAACAATTAGTTGCAATATGTACAGAGTATTTCAGCAGTGCTTTAAGTGCATAATTAAGTAGTTATTAAGAACTTAACTACTTTGAAAATACAGCGCAAAGAAAAGGAACAATGCTTAGCCATCTGCTGTGCCTAAGTACCCCAAAAGACGCGCAAAGTTACCAAGAAAAGAAAGAGTTAAAACCCGCAAAAATGTTAACAGACACGCCAGTGCCTAAAAGCTGAAAAGCAAAAAATCAACAGAGAAAAAAGTACATGAAGTACAAACATTGAACTTATAAAACCTAAAACCCAAATACAAGGAAGAGAGCATACCTCTTGTGCAACTAAACCTTCTCCTCACAAGAGTAAAACATGGCTGACCTCTTCCCTAACACTTCTGCCACTCCCTAGTCGCTGGGGGCAGTGTGGGTGGGGCTGATGGCCTCCTCATACAGAAAGAAACCAACTCGCGGAGATTTTAACCAGAGAAAAAAATATATATATAAATTTAAGACTGTGGATCTGTATGATCAGAAAGAGCAGAATTAACTCTCCAGAATACATGAGAAATATTATAAAATACACGAGTAGTGTATTCAATAATCTTTGCATGTATTAAATCACCTTAGTGAGCTTCTATAGATTAATCAGAATCTTATTAATTTTAATGTTGGTTTTACAATTTTTAGTATAGCTATCCTAGTGATGAATAACTAGTTTTCTTTTTATTTGTTTTTATTTTCTTTTATAAACAGATTTTTAAGCTTTTTTTGTGATTTTGTTTATATTATTTAATTTTTTGTTTTAATAGGACCTTCATATCCATAGCACTAAGGTTCCTTTTAGTAGTTAATAGGCATCCTCTAGCCAACTTCCTTACGGCTTTGATTGGTCAGAATCATATTATTAACTGTGTAGAAAATTAAAGCAGATCTGCCAACCTTACTCTATTATTCTCCGCGAGTTGGTTTCTTTCTGTATGAGGAGGCCATCAGCCCCACCCACACTGCCCCCCAGCGACTAGGGAGTGGCAGAAGTGTTAGGGAAGAGGTCAGCCATGTTTTACTCTTGTGAGGAGAAGGTTTAGTTGCACAAGAGGTATGCTCTCTTCCTTGTATTTGGGTTTTAGGTTTTATAAGTTCAATGTTTGTACTTCATGTACTTTTTTTCTCTGTTGATTTTTTGCTTTTCAGCTTTTAGGCACTGGCGTGTCTGTTAACATTTTTGCGGGTTTTAACTCTTTCTTTTCTTGGTAACTTTGCGCGTCTTTTGGGGTACTTAGGCACAGCAGATGGCTAAGCATTGTTCCTTTTCTTTGCGCTGTATTTTCAAAGTAGTTAAGTTCTTAATAACTACTTAATTATGCACTTAAAGCACTGCTGAAATACTCTGTACATATTGCAACTAATTGTTTAAGTCATATAACTTTCACAAAGTTTTCTTTAGTTGATTATTGTCTTTAACTTATTCTCGTTTTCGTGTTGTCATAAGTTGTAGAGTAGGGGGTTTTAGACTCAAGTTTTCTTTCAAAAATCTGATTTTTAAAAATTAATATTTCCTTTTTTAATTGCAATGTAAAAATTTGGATTTCTTTTGCATTGTTTTTCAGGTTTAAATTCTCTCTCAGACGAACTTGGCATTTCGTTATAGCTGAAAATTATTTCTAATTATTATGTCACTCTCACAGCTTGAGTTCTGTTTAATCTTCTTCTCTCTGTTTAATAGTAACAGATGAAGAGCATGGGTCGGGCCAGGAGGGTTATGGATGCAAGAGAAATTGTTAACTAGTGCTATGTCATACAACTCTGCGGAGGACATGACATATATATATTTTTTAAAACAATTTTAGGTGGGCATGTTACTTGCATCTATGGCCTTGCAGAAACCCATTTCCAACTAGGTCTTTGTGGAAGTGAGAAAATGCAGAGTTTTTGCCGGTCCTTGATAAAGCCAAGGCTCAGTATTCTCGACACCTTCTACATTCAGTTGTTTTATTTTATTTTTTTATCTTTTCTCCTTTTACTCACGCCGGTAGATACATAACCTTTTCTATGTTGTACTTGGTGTGAGTCAAAATTATATATGTATTTTTTTGCTTAGGTCTCTTCTTAATAGAATGTGAATTCTGAATTTTCAAAACTGCTGCGTTGCGCGTTTTGATCTTCAGGTTATTTTGCAACTTTCGTTTTAAATTCTGAAGTTTTTCCTTAGTTTTCAGTTTTGCTCTTCAGTATATCATCATCATCATCATCATTGTCAACCATTATCAATCCACTGCTGGACAAAGGTCTCCCCAAGTTTCCTCCACAACGGTCTGTCTTGTGCCAGTCTCCTCCATGTCACCCCTGCATACTTTCGAATTTCATCCACCCATCTCCTATGTGGTCTTCTTCTGGGTCTTTTCCTGTCCCTTGGAATCCAATCTAAAATTTCGGCTGTCCATCGATGATCTGTCCTTCTGGCAGTATGTCCAGCCCATTGCCATTTCAGGGATTTAACTCTGATCATGATGTCTTCCACTCTTGTCATTTTTCGGATCCACGAGTTCCTCTTCTTATCTCTCCTGGTTACACCAAGCATGCACCTCTCCATGCTTCTTTGAGTTGTCTGCAGCCTTTGTATGTCTCTTTTAGTTAAGGTCCACGTCTCTGCACCATACGTAAGCACTGGAAGGATGCATTGATCAAACACTTTTCTTTTAAGACATAATGGCATATTGCTCTTGAAAATTATGCTGTTTCTTCCAAAAGCTCTCCAGGCAAGTTTTGTACGCCGATTAATTTCTTCATCAATGTGACCCTCACTTGATATCTGCTGTCCAAGATAAACGTACGTGTCTGTTATCTCCAGCTTTTCTCCATCAATCGATAAATCTTCATTTCTTGTAAAAGCATTGAACATCACTTTTGTTTTCTGAAAGTTCATTTTTAATCCCACTTCTTTACTCTTGTCAGCAAGTTCCTGGATCATACTCTGCAGCTCTGATGGGGTAGTTGCAAAAATGACTACGTCATCAGCAAAACGAAGGTGGGTTAGATAATCTCCATTAATCTTTATCCCCTTGTTTTCCCAGCTCAGCGACTGAAAAACACCCTCCAATGTGGCATTAAAGAGCTTCGGAGATATGGTGTCACCTTGTCTCACTCCCTTTCCAATTTTTACGTGTGTTGTATTTTCAAACAGCCTAATCTTTGCACTTGCATTTTCATAGATGTTATTAATAATATTAATGTATGCATCTTCAATACCGCAGGTTTTCAGAGCCATTGTAACTGCTGATGGTTTCACCGAATCAAAGGCTTTTTCATAATCGATAAAAGCCATGCACAATGGAAGTTCATATTCCCTCGCTCTTTCAATTAGTTCTCTCAGCACGTGGATATGATCTATTGTGCTGTAGCCACTCCTGAATCCAGCTTGTTCTCTCGGTTGAGCCATGTCTAGTGCTACCTTCAAGCGGTGTGAAAGAACTTTAGTGAAGATTTTATAAACTACTGATAGGAGGCTGATAGGTCTGTAGTTTCTGAGATCCTCAATGTCACCTTTCTTATGTAGCAGGATCATTGTAGCGGTGTTCCAATCCTCAGGAATCTTTCCTTCATTAAGGCATCGAGTGAAAATTTGGGCGAGTACTGTTTCGATTTCTCCACTTGCTTCTTTTATGATGTCTACAGTAATTCCATCTTCTCCTGGAGCTTTTCCTCGCTTCATGTTCTTGATTGCATGTGCAACTTCTGCTGGAAGGACTGGAGGAACTCTGGTACTGGTATCTTTCATGATGTCTGGAGTGCATATATCATCCCTTTCATATAATTTGGAGTAGAAATCTTTCACTCTTGTCAAAATTTCGCCTCTATTTCTTGTTACAGAACCATCTTCTTTTCTCAGTGCCATAATCTGTTTTCTTCCCTTACTGAGATGTCCCTTTGCTATCTTTAGGCTTTGGTTGTTTTCAATTGCTTTCCTCACTAGTTCACAGTTGAATTTCCTTACGTCTTCAGTGATACTTTTTCTTACTGTCTTGCATAGCTCTATATATTCCACTTTGGAAGTCACATCTTTTTTAGTTGTCCTCATCTCTCTTCTTTTTTGCATCAACATTTTGGTTCTTCCTGATAATTTGTTCACATGCAACTTGTTCTTAGACCCAGCTAATTTTGTTGCTGTTTCCATAAGAGCTTTGGTTACTTTTCTGTTAACTTCAGAGATGTCCACTTCTTCCGATGTTAGGCCTTCTAAAGCAGAGAACCTGTTCTTCAGTTCCAACTTGAAGAAGGTATTATGGTGTTTTTTAAGGTTGGTTATGTCAATAGATTTTGTTTGTCTTATGAGCTTGCCACGTTCAAGTTTAGTGTTGAGGTGCATCTTACATATATATATATATATATATGTATATATATATATATATATATATATATATATATATATATATATATATATATATATATGTATTTTTTTGCTTAGGTATCTTTTTTATAGAATATATATATATATATATATATATACAAAGTTTTCTTTAGTTAATTATTATCTTTAACTTATTCTCGTTTTCGTGCTGTCATAAGTTGTAGAGTAGGGGTTTTAGACTCAAGTTTTCTTTCAAAAATCTGTTCGTTATAAATTAACATTTCCTTTTTTAATTGCAATGTAAAATTTGGATTTCTTTTGCAATGTTTTTCAGGTTTAAATTCTCTCTCAAACGAACTTGGAATTTCGTTATAGCTGAAAATCATTTCTATTTATTATGTCACTCTCACAGCTTGAGTTCTTTTATCTTCTTCTCTCTGTTTAATAGTAACAGATGAAGAGCATGGGTCGGGCCATGAAGGTTAATGGATGCAAGCGAAATTGTTAACTAGTGCTAGGTCATGCTACTCTACGGAGGACATGACTTATATATATATTTTTTAAACTATTTTAGGTGGGAATGTTACTTGCATCTATGGCCTTGCAGAAACCCATTTCCAACTAGGTCTTTGTGGAAGTGAGAAAATGCAGAGTTTTGCTGGTCCTTGATAAAGCCAAGGCTCAGTATTCTCGACACCTTCTACATTCAGTTGTTTCATTATTTTTTTATCTTTTCTCCTTTTACTCACACAGGTAGATACATAACCTTTTCTATGTTGTATTAGGTGTGAGTCAAAATTATATATGTATTTTTTTGCTTAGGTATCTTCTTTATAGAATGTGAATTCTGAATTTTCAAAACTGCTGCGTTGCGCGTTTTGATTTTCAGGTTATTTTGCACCCTTCGTTTTAAATTCTAAAATTTTTTCCTTAGTCTTCAGTTTTGCTCTTAAGTAACTAATTTCAATTTATTATTTAGCAGCTCATGCGCAAATTCTAGTTGAAATGTTTTATTATTATTATTATTTTTTTTTTTTTATTTTTATTTTTTATTACTATTTTTTTCACTTGAGGTTTTTTTCATTTTCTAATTTTTCTTTTAGTATGTTTTGGATGCAGCTTTTTGGAGTGTAGTTTATACTCGAGTTTGGTCTTTTCTTGGACTGCTTATTTCTAAAAAGTTTTTCCTAGTTGGTTTGCTCAGAATTTGTATGTTTTGGCCCAAGTGTAGTTCTAAGGACGATGAAAGGATTGGAGGTCAGCTCAGATATTTTAAGTCCTCCCGCTCGGTTAGGCTAGCACCCTTTCCCATAGTGTATGAACTCGCTGGCAAAGGTAATCTAAAGTTATGAAATGACAAACGTTGTTTGACATGTAAATCTGCAGATCCTAACCTGTATTCTTCTGTTGAGGATAATTGCTCCAACAAGTTTTGCAAAGCCTACAATACCATCTATAAACTCACCTGTACTGTCTGCAACCTTAGCTATATTGGCCAAAGTAAAAATCCTCTTCATCTTAGGATTAATGGTCACAGGTCTCTAGTAAACAAGTTCTCTAATTCAGGAGTGAACCCCTCCACAAACGCCAGCCAGTACTCTACCTTTGAATTAGAGCATTTCCATACTCATGGTTTTGACAAAGTGAAAATAGAGGTACTACATATTATTCCTGACCTCTATGCTCGGCTAGAAACTGAATCCCTTGAAATTTTGCAGCATCAGTCTCTTTATCCCTATGGCCTTAATTCCACTCTATCTGACAATAAGCATAATCAGCATAAATTTTCAATTCGTGAACTCTTCTTTCTTGTTAATAATAAGAGCTGTTCTAGAGGTAATAGAGGACAGAGGTTATTTCGCACATCAAGCAAAGTTGATTTTGCTAACTTGCTAAAAAACTCTGGAAAGCTTTAAAACTGGCACTAATTTTGTTAAAAATACTTACAAAATTCTCAAGTCCTTCAAGCACTCTGTCCTTAAATGTTTTTTCAAATTCTGGAATGAAACTGCTGACCATGTTGATAAGCATGTCTTTGCTTTGGTTCTGGACATTCTTAAACATATTCTTAAAGATAAAATTTCTCTTAAAGAATTTTCCAGTAATTTTGTTACCATCAGGTTCCTAAATAAAGCCTACGATAATCTCAATGTAAGGAAGCTGTTCTACAATAATGCAATTTTTTTCCCATCCACAGGCACCAGTCTATTGTAAGTTTTAAATATGTTAAGACCTTAGGGTCAATAGTTAAAAACTACAAACTTAACTCTTCGAGCTACATTCCTGTAATTACTTCTTGTTCTTGTGATGAACATAAAGAAACAGTTCACTATGATAAGAATTACAACCATATTATCACCGGAAACTTGAGTTATGTTGAAAATGAAAAGCTTAGGAATTTATTAGAGTATGGCTCTAAATTCAGACCTTCCTTCACAATTTCCAAAGAAAGGATTCTTGAGAGCTTCACTCAAGATGTAAATAAGTACATCGTAAAAACCAGTTTGACGTACAATCAGCCTATTGAGGCCTTCGCAGAATGGAAATATAATATAATCAATAGCTTCACCGGTGAGTTGGCAGGTCTGGACTTTTGTTTCGACAGAAATCTCTTTTCTCTGGAGAAGCTAAAAGGTCACTCTCCAAACTACAAGACCAATTTATTTTTACCACTACGGATAAAGCTAGCAATAATTTTGCAATTATCTGTAAGAAGTTCTATTTTTGAATTGTTAACTATGGAACTCAATAATAGAGTAACATACGAGCCCGTAAGTTATTCTACCAAGCAGTTAGAAAATCGGTTTAAGGCATTCTTCAAGAAACTTAAAATTCCACAAACTAGAAGATATGGGCCTGAATTTCCATTTCTTTTTGCAACGGTTAAGTTTCATAAGGATCCTGTGAAGTTCAGGTTCATAGCTAGTGGAGTAAGGAGTCTTAAAAAGAAAATAGATCTTGCTTTTGAAGATGTCTTAAAGAAGGTTTTGGAAACACATTAGAAACTGTTCTAACTTGATGTACAGAGATTTTTGGATAATTAATAATAATGCAGAAGTAATTTCTACTATACTCAAAGTTTGTCCCCTAGATATTAATAGTTATGATTTTGAAAACCTATATACTAATCTGCCTCTATCAGATATAATCACTACCTTTAAAGAGCTGTATGCAGAATTTAAACTTAACCAATTTGTTGATGTAGGAACTTGGAACTCTTATCTCAATTGCTGCATAAAAAATAACCATATCTTATATAATAATACCCTCTATAAGCAAGTGAACGGTATTCCAATGGGAACATCAACGTCCACAAATATCGCTAATCTATTCCTGTTCTTTAAGGAATATAAATTCATTAAAAATCACCCCACCTGCTCAGATAACTACCTTTACACTTTTAGATATATTGATGATCTGCTGTGTATCAATAATTCAGAAGTTATAGAGAGTGATTTTGATAATATCTATCCTAGCTCTCTTAACTTATGTAAAACCAACCACAGTAATCAGGAACTTGAGTTCCTAGACTTAAGCATTAAGCTCAACAGAGGTAACCCATCTATTAGCCTCTTTGATAAAAGAGTTAATTTTCCTTTCAAAGTAATTAAATATCTACACTGGAATAATAACATTTCAACCAAAGTAATTGAGAATGTACTAATTTCTCAGGTCCTAAGCATTTCAAGAATTTGCAGCAACAATTTGGATTTCAATTACCACATTAATATACTATTAGAAAGTTTTCTAGAGAACGAAATTCCTTCTTCTTTCATCAAAAGAACTTTAAGAAAAAATTATTCTGAATAATAGAGTAAGGTTGGCAGATCTGCTTTAATTTTCTACACAGTTAATAATATGATTCTGACCAATCAAAGCCGTAAGGAAGTTGGCTAGAGGATGCCTATTAACTACCTAAAGGAACCTTAGTGCTATGGATATGACGGTCCTATTAAAACAAAAAATTAAATAATATAAACAAAATCACAAAAAAGCTTAAAAATCTGTTTATAAAAGAAAATAAAAACAAATAAAAAGAGAAAACTAGTTATTCATCACTAGGATAGCTATACTAAAAATAGTAAAACCAACATTAAAATTAATAAGATTCTGATTAATCTATAGAAGCTCACTAAGGTGATTTAATACATGCAAAGATTATTAAATAAACTGCTCGTGTATTTTATAATATTTCTCGTGTATTCTGGAGAGTTAATTCTGCTCATTCTGATCATACAGATCCACAGTCTTAAGTTTATATATTTTTTTCTCTGGTTAAAATCTCCGCGCGTTGGTTTCTTGCTGTATGAGGAGGCCATCAGCCCCACCCCCACTGCCCCCCCAGCGTCAAGGGAGTGGCGGAAGGGGTCAGCCATGTTCTCCTCTTGTGTGGAGAAAAAGTTTTTGTCACACAAGAGGTAAGCTCTCTTCCTTGTTTTTGGGTTCTAGGTTTTATAAGTTCAATGTTTGTACTTTATGTACCTTTTCTCTGTCGTTTTTTAGCTTTTCAGCTTTTAAGCATTGGTTTGTCTGTTAACATTTATGCGGGTTTTAACTCTTACTTTTCTTTGTAACTTTGAGCGTCTTTTTGAGGTACCTAGGAACAGAAGAAGGCTAAGCTTGTTCCTTTTCTATGCGCTGTCTATGCGCTGTTTTTTCAAAGTAGTTAAGTTCTTAATAACTAATTAATTATGCACTTAAAGCACTGCTGAAATACTTTGTACATATTGCAACTAACTGTTTAAGGTATATAACTTTCACAAAGTTTTCTTTAGTTAATTATTATCTTTAACTTATTCTCGTTTTCGTGCTGTCATAAGTTGTAGAGTAGGGGGTTTTAGACTCAAGTTTTCTTTCAAAAATCTGTTCGTTATAAATTAACATTTCCTTTTTTAATTGCAATGTAAAATTTGGATTTCTTTTGCAATGTTTTTCAGGTTTAAATTCTCTCTCAAACGAACTTGGAATTTCGTTATAGCTGAAAATCATTTCTATTTATTATGTCACTCTCACAGCTTGAGTTCTCTTTTATCTTCTTCTCTCTGTTTAATAGTAACAGATGAAGAGCATGGGTCGGGCCATGAAGGTTAATGGATGCAAGCGAAATTGTTAACTAGTGCTAGGTCATGCTACTCTACGGAGGACATGACTTATTTATATATTTTTTATACTATTTTAGGTGGGAATGTTACTTGCATCTATGGCCTTGCAGAAACCCATTTCCAACTAGGTCTTTGTGGAAGTGAGAAAATGCAGAGTTTTTGCTGGTCCTTGATAAAGCCAAGGCTCAGTATTCTCGACACCTTCTACATTCAGTTGTTTCATTATTTTTTTATCTTTTCTCCTTTTTACTCACACAGGTAGATACATAACCTTTTCTATGTTGTATTAGGTGTGAGTCAAAATTATATATGTATTTTTTTTGCTTAGGTATCTTCTTTATAGAATGTGAATTCTGAATTTTCAAAACTGCTGCGTTGCGCGTTTTGATTTTCAGGTTATTTTGCACCCTTCGTTTTAAATTCTAAAATTTTTTCCTTAGTCTTCAGTTTTGCTCTTAAGTAACTAATTTCAATTTATTATTTAGCAGCTCATGCGCAAATTCTAGTTGAAATGTTTTATTATTATTATTATTTTTTTTTTTATTTTTATTTTTTATTACTATTTTTTTCTACTTGAGGTTTTTCATTTTCTAATTTTTCTTTTTAGTATGTTTTGGATGCAGCTTTTTGGAGTGTAGTTTATACTCGAGTTTGGTCTTTTCTTGGACTGCTTATTTCTAAAAGTTTTTCCTAGTTGGTTTGCTCAGAATTTGTATGTTTTGGCCCAAGTGTAGTTCTAAGGACGATGAAAGGATTGGAGGTCAGCTCAGATATTTTAAGTCCTCCCGCTCGGTTAGGCTAGCACCCTTTCCCATAGTGTATGAACTCGCTGGCAAAGGTAATCTAAAGTTATGAAATGACAAACGTTGTTTGACATGTAAATCTGCAGATCCTAACCTGTATTCTTCTGTTGAGGATAATTGCTCCAACAAGTTTTGCAAAGCCTACAATACCATCTATAAACTCACCTGTACTGTCTGCAACCTTAGCTATATTGGCCAAAGTAAAAATCCTCTTCATCTTAGGATTAATGGTCACAGGTCTCTAGTAAACAAGTTCTCTAATTCAGGAGTGAACCCCTCCA
Organism: Macrothele yani; assembly: GCA_039090855.1. Classification (NCBI taxonomy): domain Eukaryota; kingdom Metazoa; phylum Arthropoda; class Arachnida; order Araneae; family Macrothelidae; genus Macrothele; species Macrothele yani. The sequence continues at coordinate 179,487,449 of CM077002.1, read as the reverse complement.
CAAACGCCAGCCAGTACTCTACCTTTGAATTAGAGCATTTCCATACTCATGGTTTTGACAAAGTGAAAATAGAGGTACTACATATTATTCCTGACCTCTATGCTCGGCTAGAAACTGAATCCCTTGAAATTTTGCAGCATCAGTCTCTTTATCCCTATGGCCTTAATTCCACTCTATCTGACAATAAGCATAATCAGCATAAATTTTCAATTCGTGAACTCTTCTTTCTTGTTAATAATAAGAGCTGTTCTAGAGGTAATAGAGGACAGAGGTTATTTCGCACATCAAGCAAAGTTGATTTTGCTAACTTGCTAAAAACTCTGGAAAGCTTTAAAACTGGCACTAATTTTGTTAAAAATACTTACAAAATTCTCAAGTCCTTCAAGCACTCTGTCCTTAAATGTTTTTCAAATTCTGGAATGAAACTGCTGACCATGTTGATAAGCATGTCTTTGCTTTGGTTCTGGACATTCTTAAACATATTCTTAAAGATAAAATTTCTCTTAAAGAATTTTCCAGTAATTTTGTTACCATCAGGTTCCTAAATAAAGCCTACGATAATCTCAATGTAAGGAAGCTGTTCTACAATAATGCAATTTTTTTTCCCATCCACAGGCACCAGTCTATTGTAAGTTTTAAATATGTTAAGACCTTAGGGTCAATAGTTAAAAACTACAAACTTAACTCTTCGAGCTACATTCCTGTAATTACTTCTTGTTCTTGTGATGAACATAAAGAAACAGTTCACTATGATAAGAATTACAACCATATTATCACCGGAAACTTGAGTTATGTTGAAAATGAAAAGCTTAGGAATTTATTAGAGTATGGCTCTAAATTCAGACCTTCCTTCACAATTTCCAAAGAAAGGATTCTTGAGAGCTTCACTCAAGATGTAAATAAGTACATCGTAAAAACCAGTTTGACGTACAATCAGCCTATTGAGGCCTTCGCAGAATGGAAATATAATATAATCAATAGCTTCACCGGTGAGTTGGCAGGTCTGGACTTTTGTTTCGACAGAAATCTCTTTTTCTCTGGAGAAGCTAAAAGGTCACTCTCCAAACTACAAGACCAATTTATTTTTACCACTACGGATAAAGCTAGCAATAATTTTGCAATTATCTGTAAGAAGTTCTATTTTGAATTGTTAACTATGGAACTCAATAATAGAGTAACATACGAGCCCGTAAGTTATTCTACCAAGCAGTTAGAAAATCGGTTTAAGGCATTCTTCAAGAAACTTAAAATTCCACAAACTAGAAGATATGGGCCTGAATTTCCATTTCTTTTTGCAACGGTTAAGTTTCATAAGGATCCTGTGAAGTTCAGGTTCATAGCTAGTGGAGTAAGGAGTCTTAAAAAGAAAATAGATCTTGCTTTTGAAGATGTCTTAAAGAAGGTTTTGAAACACATTAGAAACTGTTCTAACTTGATGTACAGAGATTTTTGGATAATTAATAATAATGCAGAAGTAATTTCTACTATACTCAAAGTTTGTCCCCTAGATATTAATAGTTATGATTTTGAAAACCTATATACTAATCTGCCTCTATCAGATATAATCACTACCTTTAAAGAGCTGTATGCAGAATTTAAACTTAACCAATTTGTTGATGTAGGAACTTGGAACTCTTATCTCAATTGCTGCATAAAAAATAACCATATCTTATATAATAATACCCTCTATAAGCAAGTGAACGGTATTCCAATGGGAACATCAACGTCCACAAATATCGCTAATCTATTCCTGTTCTTTAAGGAATATAAATTCATTAAAAATCACCCCACCTGCTCAGATAACTACCTTTACACTTTTAGATATATTGATGATCTGCTGTGTATCAATAATTCAGAAGTTATAGAGAGTGATTTTGATAATATCTATCCTAGCTCTCTTAACTTATGTAAAACCAACCACAGTAATCAGGAACTTGAGTTCCTAGACTTAAGCATTAAGCTCAACAGAGGTAACCCATCTATTAGCCTCTTTGATAAAAGAGTTAATTTTCCTTTCAAAGTAATTAAATATCTACACTGGAATAATAACATTTCAACCAAAGTAATTGAGAATGTACTAATTTCTCAGGTCCTAAGCATTTCAAGAATTTGCAGCAACAATTTGGATTTCAATTACCACATTAATATACTATTAGAAAGTTTTCTAGAGAACGAAATTCCTTCTTCTTTCATCAAAAGAACTTTAAGAAAAATTATTCTGAATAATAGAGTAAGGTTGGCAGATCTGCTTTAATTTTCTACACAGTTAATAATATGATTCTGACCAATCAAAGCCGTAAGGAAGTTGGCTAGAGGATGCCTATTAACTACCTAAAGGAACCTTAGTGCTATGGATATGACGGTCCTATTAAAACAAAAAATTAAATAATATAAACAAAATCACAAAAAAAGCTTAAAAATCTGTTTATAAAAGAAAATAAAAACAAATAAAACAGAAAACTAGTTATTCATCACTAGGATAGCTATACTAAAAATAGTAAAACCAACATTAAAATTAATAAGATTCTGATTAATCTATAGAAGCTCACTAAGGTGATTTAATACATGCAAAGATTATTAAATAAACTGCTCGTGTATTTTATAATATTTCTCATGTATTCTGGAGAGTTAATTCTGCTCATTCTGATCATACAGATCCCACAGTCTTAAGTTTATATATTTTTTTCTCTGGTTAAAATCTCCGCGCGTTGGTTTCTTGCTGTATGAGGAGGCCATCAGCCCCACCCCCACTGCCCCCCAGCGTCAAGGGAGTGGCGGAAGGGGTCAGCCATGTTCTCCTCTTGTGTGGAGAAAAGTTTTTGTCACACAAGAGGTAAGCTCTCTTCCTTGTTTTTGGGTTCTAGGTTTTATAAGTTCAAATGTTTGTACTTTATGTACCTTTTCTCTGTCGTTTTTTAGCTTTTCAGCTTTTAAAGCATTGGTTTGTCTGTTAACATTTATGCGGGTTTTAACTCTTACTTTTCTTTTGTAACTTTGAGCGTCTTTTTTTGAGGTACCTAGGAACAGAAGAGAGGCTAAGCTTGTTCCTTTTCTATGCGCTGTCTATGCGCTGTTTTTTTCAAAGTAGTTAAGTTCTTTAATAACCCTAATTAATTATGCAATTTAAAGCACTGCAAGAAATACTTTGTACATATTGCAACCTGATAACTGTTTAAGAGTATATAACTTTCAACAAAGTTTTCTTTAGTTAATTATTATCTTTAACTTATTCTCGTTTTCGTGCTAACATAAGTTGTAGAGTAGGGTTTTAGACTCAAGTTTCTTTCAAAAATCTGTTCGTTATAAATTAACATTTTCCTTTTTTAATTGCAATGTAAAATTTTGGATTTCTTTTGCAATAGTATTTTCAGGTTTTAAATTCTCTCTCAAACGAACTTGGAATTTCGTTATAGCTGAAAATCATTTCTATTTATTATGTCACTCTCACAGCTTGAGTTCTCTTTTATCTTCTTCTCTCTGTTTAATAGTAACAGATGAAGAGCATGGGTCGGGCCATGAAGGTTAATGGATGCAAGCGAAATTGTTAACTAGTGCTAGGTCATGCTACTCTACGGAGGCACATGACTTATATATATATTTTTTAAACTATTTTAGGTGGGAATGTTACTTGCATCTATGGCCTTGCAGAAACCCATTTCCAACTAGGTCTTTTGTGGAAGTGAGAAAATGCAGAGTTTTTGCTGGTCCTTGATAAAGCCAAGGCTCAGTATTCTCGACACCTTCTACATTCAGTTGTTTCATTATTTTTTTATCTTTTCTCCTTTTACTCACACAGGTAGATACATAACCTTTTCTATGTTGTATTAGGTGTGGAGTCAAAATTATATATGTATTTTTTTTTTGCTGTAGGTATCTTCTTTATAGAATGTGAATTCTGAATTTTCAAAACTGCTGCGTTGGTGCGTTTTGATTTTCAGGTTCATTGGTTTGCACCCTTCGTTTTAAATTCTAAAATTTTTTTTTTTAGCTTAGTCTTCTAGTTTTTGTTTCTTAAGTAACTAATTTCAATTTATTATTTAGCAGCTCATGCGCAAATTCTAGTTGAAATGTTTTATTATTATTATTATTTTTTTTTTTATTTTATTTTTTATTTTTTAAATACTCTTTTTCACTTGAGGTTTTTTTCATTTTCTAATTTTTCTTTTTAGTATGTTTCTGGATGCAGCTTTTTGGAGTGTAGTTTATACTCGAGTTTGGTCTTTTCTTGGACTGCTTTATTTCTAAAAAGTTTTTCCTAGTTGGTTTGCTCAGAATTTGTATGTTTTGGCCCAAGTGTAGTTCTAAGGACGATGAAAGGATTGGAGGTCAGCTCAGATATTTTAAGTCCTCCCGCTCGGTTGAAGGCTAGGCACCCTTTCCCCATAGTGTATGAACTCGCTGGCAAAGGTAATCTAAAGTTATGAAATGACAAACGTTGTTTGACATGTAAATCTGCCAGATCCTAACCTGTATTCTTCTGTTGAGTCATAATTGTCTCCAACAAGTTTTTGTAAAAGCCTACAATACCATCTATAAAACTCACCTGTATTGTCTGTCACATGTAGCTATATTGTGAAAGTAAAAATCCTCTTCATCTTAGGATTGACAATGGTCACAGGTCTCTAGTAAACAAGTTCTCTAATTCAGGAGTGGAGCCTCCACAAACATAAGCCAGTACTCTACCTTTGAATTAGGCACATTTCCATACTCATGGTTTTGACAAAGTGAAAATAAATTTTCTACATATTCTTCCTGACCTCTATGCTCCGGCTAGAAACTGAATCCCTTGAAATTTTGCAGCATCGGTCTCTTTATCCCTATGGCCTTAATTCCACTCTATCTGACAATAAGCATAATCTATAAATTTTCAATTCGTGTTCTATACTTTCTTACAATATGTAAGAGCTGCTATAGAGGTAATAGAGGACAGAGGTTATTTCGCTTACATCAAGCAAAGTTGATTTTGCTAACTTGCTAAGAAAACTCTGGAAAGCTTTAAAACTGGCACTAATTTTGTTAAAAATACTTACAAAATTCTCAAGTCCTTCAAGCACTCTGTCCTTAAATGTTTTTTCAAATTCTGGAATGAAACTAACATTATGTTGATAAGCATGTCTTTACTTTGGTTCTGGACATTCTTAAACATATTCTTAAAGATAAAGGTTCTCTTAAAGAATTTTTCCAGTAATTTTGTTACCATCAGGTTCCTAAATAAAGCCTGCGATAATCTCAATGTAAGGAAGCTGTTCTACAATAATGCAATTTTTTTCCCATCCACAGGCACCAGTCTATTGTAAGTTTTAAATATGTTAAGACCTTAGGGTCAATAGTTAAAAACTACAAACTTAACTCTTCGAGCTACCACATTCCTGTAATTACTTCTTGTTCTTGTGATGAACACAAAGAAACAGTTCACTATGATAAGAATTCCCCAAGCATATTATCTACGGAAACTTGAGTTATGTTGAAAATGAAAAGCTTAGGAATTTATTAGAGTAAACTCTAAATTCAGACATTCTATCACAAGTTCCAAAGAAAGGATTCTTGAGAGCTTCACTCAAGATGTAAATAAGTACATCGTTAAAACCAGTTTGACGTACAATCAGCCTAGTGAGGCCTTCGCAGAATGGAAATATAATATAATCAATAGCTGCGGTGAGTTGGCAGGTCTGGACTTTTGTTTCGACAGAAATCTCTTTTTCTCTGGAGAAGCTAAAAGGTCACTCTCCAAACTTACAAGACCAATTTATTTTTACCACTACGGATAAAGCTGGCAATAATTTTGCAATTATCTGTAAGAAGTTCTATTTTGAATTGTTAACTATAAGACTCAATAATAGAGGTAACATACGAGCCCGTAAGTTATTCTACCAAGCAGTTAGAAAATCGGTTTAAGGCATTCTTCAAGAAACTTAAAATTCCACAAACTAGAAGATATGGGCCTGAATTTCCATTTCTTTTTGCAACTTGAGTTAAGTTTCATAAGGATCCTGTGAAGTTCAGGTTCATAGCTAGTGGAGTAGAGAGTCATTAAAAGAAAATAAGTCTTGCTTTTGAAGATGTCTTAAGAAGAAGGTTTTGAAACACATTAGAAACTGTTCTAACTTGATGTACAGAGATTTTTGGATAATTAATAATAATGCAGAAGTAATTTCTACTATACTCAAAAGTTTGTCCCCTAGATATTAATAGTTATGATTTTAAAAACCTATATACTAATCTGCCTCTATCAGATATAATCACTACCTTTAAAGAGCTGTATGCAAAATTTAAACTTAACCAATTTGTTGATGTAGGAACTTGGAACTCTTATCTCAATTGCTGCATAAAAAATAACCATATCTTATATAATAATGCCCTCTATAAGCAAGTGAACGGTATTCCAATGGGAACATCAACGTCCACAAATATCGCTAATCCCATATATTCTTTAAGGAATATAATTAAATAAAAAATGCCCACCTGCTCAGATAACTACCTTTACACTTTTAGATATATTGGTGATCTACAACCTTATCAATAATTCAGAAGTTATAGAAAGTGAATTTGATAATATCTATCCTAGCTCTCTTAACTTATGTAAAACCAACCACAGTAATCAGGAACTTGAGTTCCTGAACTTAAACATTAAGCTCAACAGAGGTAACCCATCTATTAGCCTCTTTGATAAAAAGAGAGTTAATTTTCCTTTCAAAGTAATTAAATATCTACACTGGAATAATAACATTTCAACCAAAGTAATTGAGAATGTACTAATTTCTCGGGTCCTAAGCATTTCAAGAATTTGCAGCAACAATTTGGATTTCAATTACCACATTAATATACTATTAGAAAGTTTTCTAGAAGAACGAAATTCCTTCTTCTTTCATCAAGAGAACTTTAGAAAAAATTATTCTGAATAATAAGGTAAAGTTTAACAGATCTGCTTTAATTTTCTACACGGTTAATAATATGATTCTGACCAATCAAAGCCGTAAGGAAGTTGGCTAGAGGATGCCTATTAACTACCTAAAGGAACCTTAGTGCTATGGATATGACGGTCCTATTAAACAAAAAAATTAAATAATATAAACAAAATCACACAAAAAAAGCTTAAAAATCTGTTTATAAAAGAAAATAAAAACAAATAAAACAGAAAACTAGTTATTCATCACTAGGATAGCTATACTAAAAATAGTAAAACCAACATTAAAATTAATAAGATTCTGATTAATCTATAGAAGCTCGCTAAGGTGATTTAATACATGCAAAGATTATTAAATAAACTATACAGTATTTTATAATATTTCTAACAATACTCATTCTGGAGAGTTAATTCTGCTCATTCTGATCATACAGATCCACAGTCTTAAGTTTATATATTTTTTTCTCTGGTTAAAATCTCCGCGCGTTGGTTTCTTGCTGTATGGGGAGGCCATCAGCCCCACCCCCACTGCCCCCCAGCGTCAAGGGGAGTGGCGGAAGGGGTGTACAACATTACTACTCCTCTTGTGTGGAGAAAAAGTTTTGTCACACAAGAGGTAAGCTCTCTTCCTTGTTTTTAGGTTCTAGGTTTTATAAGTTCAATGTTTGTACTTTATGTACCTTTTCTCTGTCGTTTTTTAGCTTTTCAGCTTTTAAGCATTGGTTTGTCTGTTAACATTTATATGGGTTTTAACTCTTACTTTTCTTTGTAACTTTGAGCGTGTTTGAGGTACCTAGGAACAGAAGAAATTTAAAGCCTATTCCTTTTCTACTTCGCTGTCTATGCGCTGTTTTCCAAAAGTAGTTAAGTTCTTAATAACTAAGTAATTATGCACTTAAAGCACTGCTGAAATACTTTGTACATATTGCAACTAACTGTTTAAGGTATATAACTTTCACAAAGTTTTCTTTAGTTAATTATTATCTTTAACTTATTCTCGTTTTCGTGCTGTCATAAGTTGGCAAGTAGGAGGTTTTAGACTCAAGTTTTCTTTCAAAAATCTGTTCGTTATAAATTAACATTTCCTTTTTTAATTGCAATGTAAAATTTGGATTTCTTTTGCAATGTTTTTCAGGTTTAAAATTCTCTCTCAAACGAACTTGGAATTTCGTTATAGCTGAAAATCATTTCTATTTGTCTGTCACTCTCACAGCTTGAGTTCTCTTTTTATCTTCTTCTCTCTGTTTAATAGTAACAGATGAAGAGCATGGGTCGAGCCATGAAGGTTAATGGATGCAAGCGAAATTATTAACAATTTTTGAATCTGTGCTACTCTACGGAGGACATGACTTATATATATATTTTTTAAACTATTGCCTAGGTGAGATATGTTACTTGCATCTATGACACCGAAACCAACTTCCAGCGGGTCTTTATGGAAGTGAGAAAATGCAGAGTTTTTTGCCTGTTGTGATAAAGCCTTAGGCTCATTATTCTCGACACCTTCTACATTCAGTTGTTTCATTTTATTTTTTTATCTTTTCTCCTTTTACTCACACAGGTAGATACATAAACACCTATGTTGTATTAGGTGTGAGTCAAAATTATATATGTATTTTTTTGCTTAGGTATCTTCTTTATAGAATGTGAACTACAGATTTTCAAAACTGCTGCGTTGCGCGTTTTGATTTTCAGGAATTATTTTGCACCCTTCGTTTTAAATTCTAAAATTTTTTTCACCATAGTCTTCAGTTTTATGTAAGTAACTAATTTCAATTTATTATTTAGCAGCTCATGCGCAAATTCTAGTTGAAATGTTTTATTATTATTATTATTTTTTTTTTTATTTTTATTTTTTATTACTATTTTTTTCACTTGAGGTTTTTTTCATTTTTCTAATTTTTCTTTTTTAGTATGTTTTGGATGCAGCTTTTTTGGAGTGTAGTTTATACTCGAGTTTGGTCTTTTCTTGACCACTGCTGACCTTTAAAAAAGTTTTTTCCTAGTTGGTTTATCAGAATTTGTATGTTTTTGGCCCAAGTGTAGTTCTAAGGACGATGAAAGGATTGGAGGTCAGCTCAGTCGCCCTGAGTCTTCCATAGGTTAGGCTAGCACCCTTTCCCATAGTGTATGAACTCGCTGGTAAAGGTAATCTAAAGTTATGAAATGACAAACGTTGTTTGACATGTAAATCTGCAGATCCTAACCTATATTCTTACTGTTGAGGATAATTGCTCCAACAAGTTTTGCAAAGCCTACAATACCATCTACAAACTCACCTGTACTGTCTGCAACCTTAGCTATATTGTGCCAAAGTAAAAATCCTCTTCATCTAATAAAGTTAATGGTCTGAGGTCTCTAGTCAACAAGTTCTCTAATTCAGGAGTGAACCCCTCCACAAACGCCAGCCAGTACTCTACCTTTGAATTAGAGCATTTCCATACTCATGGTTTTGACAAAGTGAAAGGAAATAGAGGTACTACATATTATTCCTGGCCTCTATGCTCGGCTAGAAACTGAATCCCTTAAAATTTTACAACATCAGTCTCTTTATCCCTATATTAATTCCACTCTATCTGACAATAAGCATAATCAGCATAAGTGCCCGATTCGTGAACTCTTCTTGCTTGTTAATAATAAGAGCTGCACATGAGGTAATAGAGGACAGAGGTTATTTCGCACATCAAGCTTGAGATTAGTTTGCTAACTTGCTAAAAACTCTGTGAAAGCTTTAAAACTGGCACTAATTTTGTTAAAAATACTTACAAAATTCTCAAGTCCTTCAAGCACTCTGTCCTTAAATGTTTTTTCAAATTCTGGAATGAAACTGCTGACCATGTTGATAAGTATACTTTGCTTTGGTTCCTGACATTCTTAAACATATTCTTGAAGATAAAATTTCTCTTAAAAGAAGAATTTTCCAGTAATTTTATTACTATCAGGTTCCTAAATAAAGCCTACGATAATCTCAATGTAAGGAAGCTGTTCTACAATAATGCAATTTTTTTCCCATCCACAGGCACCAGTCTATTGTAAGTTTTAAATATGTTAAGACCTTAGGGTCAATAGTTAAAAACTACAAACTTAACTCTTCGAGCTACATTCCTGTAATTACTTCTTGTTCTTGTAGTGAACATAAAGAAACAGTTCACTATGATAAGAATTACAACCATATTATCACCGGAAACTTGAGTTATGTTGAAAATGAAAAGCTTAGGAATTTATTAGAGTATGGCTCTAAATTCAGACCTTCCTTCTGCAATTTCCAAAGAAAGGATTCTTGAGAGCTTCACTCAAGATGTAAATAAGTCACATCGTAAAAACCAGTTTTGACGTACAATCAGCCTATTGAGGCCTTCACAGAATGGAAATATAATATAATCAATAGCTTCACCGGTGAGTTGGCAGGTCTGGACTTTCTGGTTTTTAAACAGAAATCTCTTTTTCTCTGGAGAAGCTAAAAGGGTCAACTCTCCAAACTACAAGACCAATTTAGGTACACCACTACGGATAAAGCTAGCAATAATTTTGCAATTATCTTTGTAAGAAGTTCTATTTTGAATTGTTAACTACTGGAACTCGTAATAGAGTAACATACGAGGCAACAGTTATTCTACCAAGCTTGGTTAGAAAATCGGTTTAAAGGCATTCTTCCAAGAAACTTAAAATTCCACAAACTAGAAGATATGAGCCTGAATTTTATTTCTGCTTTTTGCAACGGTTAGGATTTCATAAGGATCATGTGAAGTTCAGGTTCATAGCTAGTGGAGTAAAGAGTCTTAAAAGAAGAAAATAGATCTTGCTTTTGAAGATGTCTTAAAGAAGGTTTTGAAACACATTAGTTTATTCTAACTTGATGTACAGAGATTTTTGGATAATTAATAATAATGCAGAAGTAATTTCTACTATACTCAAAGTTTGTCCCCTAGATATTAATAGTTATGATTTTGAAAACCTATACACTAATCTGCCTCTATCAGATATAATCACTACACTTTAAAGAGCTGTATGCAAAATTTAAACTTAACCAATTTGTTGATGTAGGAACTTGGAACTCTTATCTCAATTGCTGCATAAAAAGGCAACATATCTTATATAATAATACCCTCTATAAGCAAGTGAACAGGTATTCCAATGGGAACATCAACGATCACAAATATCGCTAATCTATTCTAATTCTTTAAAGAATATAAATTCATTAAAAATCACCCCACCTGCTCAGATAACTACCTTTACACTTTTAGATATATTGATGATCTGCTGTGTATCAATAATTCAGAAGTTATAGAGAGTGAATTTGATAATATCTATCTAAGCTCTCTTAACATATGCAAATAATACAGTAATCAGGAACTTGGGTTCCTAGACTTAAGCATTAAGCTCAACAGAGGTAACCCATCTAATGGCCTCTCTTTGATAAAAGAGTTAATTTTCCTTTCAAAGTAATTAAAATATCTACACTGGAATAATAACATTTCAACCAAAGTAATTGGGTAATCTACTTATTTCTCAGGAATCTAAACATTTCAAAGAATTTGCAGCAACAATTTGGATTTCAATTACCACATTAATATACTATTAGAAAGTTTTCTAGAGAACAGAAAATTCCTTCTTCTTTCATCAAAAGAACTTTAAGAAAAATTATTCTGAATAATGAAGTAAAGTTGCTTGAATCTGCTTTAATTTTCTACACAGTTAATAATATGATTCTGATAATCAAAGCCGTATCAGGAAGTTGGCTAGAGGATGCCTAATAACTCACCTAAAGGAACCTTAGTGCTATATAGATATGACGGTCCTGTTAAAGCAAAAAATTAAATAATATAAACAAAATCACAAAAAAAGCTTAAAAATCTGTTTATAAAAAGAAAATAAAAACAAATAAAACAGAAAACTAGTTATTCATCACTAGGATAGCTATACTAAAAATAGTAAAACCAACATTAAAATTAATAAGATTCTGATTAATCTATAGAAGCTCACTAAGGGTGATTTAATATACATACAAAGAATTATTAAATAAACTGCTCGTGTATTTTATAATATTTCTCATAGCCTTATTCCTGGAGATTAATTCTGCTCATTCTGAT